>JACXGI010002533.1:12368-37366 GCA_016801175.1 Esox masquinongy | reverse complement strand
AAATGATAACTGACCAATGGCTCCGTCAGCTGGTGTCCGAAACACAAATCCACTTGTTGCCAATATATCTTATTGGGGTCAGTAAGTTATTGCATTTGCGACGATGGGCTTCCTCATATAGACGATTTCTTCTGCCTTTGCTTCTGTTTCTCCTAAATTTCTGTCAGGTTGGGTTTTGTACTTGTTGTTTTAAGCAAGCTATGTGACATTATAGGTTGAGGGAAATGGACCAAACTACACAAACAAGACTTCATCGAAAATTAATCTCAAAGGTTTATCCTCAATATTGTGTTTGGTTTTATTGTGATAAAAGTATGTATTGTTTTATAATCATAGTAGGTGGTCTAGGGGGCTGTCTTGCTCGTGTAGAGGCCCTCAGCAAAGCAGACCTGTCATCAGGGTCGGCCCTAGGCATAAGCAACATAGGCGGTTGCTTAGGGCCCCCAACCTCTAGGGGTCCCAGTCTGCTAGTTAGCCCTGGACCAATAGGGAAGAGGGGGCACCCAAATCAAATTTTGCTTAGGGCCCCCCAAAAGGTTAGGTCCGGCCCTGCCTGTCATGAACAGCCATGTGAGCTCAACCATACATGAAATGCATTCTGGGACAGATGCCTATATGGCATTCCTTGTGCATACACTACACATGACACCCCCCCCCGCACGCACATGCACATGACATGGTTTGGTTGACACGTAGCCTCTCTGTTTACAAATAAACACACACATCGTTATTTTAACAGATTTATTACCACATCAATGCCACGAAACACACACACACACACACACACACACACAGTGTGCTGGTTGGAACATTGACATCTTAGACCAGCGTGGACATGCCCGTGGTGCCAGGAGGTATTTATATCATCCACTCTCCTGTGTGTAACCAACGCCTGTCAGCCCTTCTCATTCTCATACAACCCAGTTGACTCTGTGCCATCTTAGAAACATAGCAACTGAGCCACAATGGACGCCGTTGCAGTGTTGTTGCTTGATACCCCAGTGAGCCACAATGGACGCCGTTGCAGTGTTGTTGCTTGATACCCCAGTGAGCCACAATGGACGCCGTTGCAGTGTTGTTGCTTGGTACCCCAGTGACTCAAAGCCAGTCTGGATGCGCTGTAGACTAGAGCCAACGTGGACCTGACTGTTATACAGCCCCCTTCGCCTCATACCCAGGCCAAACACGGTGAAAAGGAGCCAGAATGGACACTGTCGTCTGCCACATAAAACCCCATTAACACAAAGCCCAGCCTGCCTAGATGACCTGCAAATGGACATTGCTGTAGACTTACAGCGTATTTATAATTGACCTAAAGCAGAGATGCTGTCCTGGATGGATAGCTGCGTGTCTCCGCACTAACGATGGGATCTGCTGTCCTGAAGGACTTATTAAGACCATAAAAACACATTTAATAACATTGTATTTTGGCAAAGAAGGATGTGGGGCGTAGATAATCATCTTACTTCATATCCTCCTCTGTCTAAATGTTAACCCTTTATCTTGACAGGTAGTCTATGTGTTGACATGCCAGCTAGGTGATTTGTAACAGTAACTGCAAGTCATTCTGTTTTGTATTCAGCTGACCGCAGGTACAATATTAACCTAGCAGTCTCTACAAGACTCTGAAGGAGGGACGTGTCCAAGAGAAAGGCATTATATATGGTCATATGATTGACATTACCGCTAGCTAGGCCACTCACGTAATGCATTTGAAAGAACACTCTGTCTCAATCACAAATGGATGTGTTACTCCAAATGACAGACACACTTCAAACCCCCAGGCCATTTCATATCATCATCCCTCTTAGGCTGTTTTCTCAATTCCTGCGCTGACGTGTGCAACATGGTGCTAACTCGACCCGAAGTGACCGATTTCAAAGTTCCCTGCTACTCACAACTTCCTCATAAGGAGTTTATTTTCTCTCATATTCTGGGCCCTCCGAAGCAATCTATCATTCTTCAAGCTGTCAACAGGCTATTGTAGGCGCTAAGAGGAGCATGGCTGGAGGGCTCTGTGTTGGCTTCTCCTTAGCCCCCTGCAAAATGCAACAGGTACCTTAATGACACACCGGCTACTCCCCAGTTTGGATAATAAGGTCTGAGTCACTGACAGCTCATCCGACACTCTAAGCGAGAGAATGAGAGGGAACGAGGGAGGGGGAAAATGGAGACGGAGGACGATAGTGAGAGATAAGGTGGTAGAGAAAGATATGAGAGAGAGGGATGAAAGCCTGTATGAATGAGAATGTTAGGATGAGTGGAAAACGGTGACAGAAATAGAGACAGGCTGTGGCAGACAGACAGAGGATTCCAGAGAGAAGGGAGAGAGAGAGACAGGCTGGGGAAGGGGTGGAGGAGAGAGACAGGCTGAGGAGAGAGAGACCGGCTGGGAAAGGGGGGGGGGGGATGGAGACAGATTGAGGAGAGAGCGCGGTCACTTTCTCCATAGATACTCCTGCTAATCACGTTCAGCTGCCACAGGAGAGCAGGGGCCACGTTAAAATCATTCATAGGCGCTCTCACCCTCAGGCTGCAATGCACACTGGGATTGAGGAGCCAGTCAGCTCTTTGTCCCTGTTGGCTCCTGGAGCTGTTTCTCTCATCACCTCAAAAAGCTGAGCCTTGACACTGCAATATACGGCGCTCCTCAGGCATATTTTCTTTTCGTCTTCTGGGTGACCACTGAATCTATGTCTGTAGGGTAGGTTAGTGGTTTAGTGTGTTGAGCCAGTAAAACCAGTATGGGCAGGTTTAGTGTGTTGAGCCAGTATGGGCAGGTTGCTAACCAAAAAACTTGCCAGATTGGATCCCTGAGCTGACATGGTGACGAATCTGTCATTCTGTGCTTGAGCGAGGCGGTCCACATGAATGGCTCCCAACCTGGTAAGTTAATGTGTAGATTACTGTGGTTCAACATCCATGTCATAAACAGATGATTGCAAAGTACACACATTCTTCTACATACATGTCCTCATTTAGTAAAGCACTGACAGCTGTGTGTGCGTTTGTGTGAGAGACACTGTGGATGACAGATTGCAGTGCAGCTCCGGCTGCACCTGTGCACCAACACACTCCCCAAACCACTTCCCCCCCTCAAGGTCAGTGCTACTCAGACATGAGCTGAGCTTCACCTCAAATCTGCACCATGTCAGCCAAAACAGATCCGGGTAGCCGAGCAGCTAACTGCTAAGTCGCTAACCTTTGGTCTGAATACAGATGGCTGTAATTATGTGATCATGACACAGACATTTGTGGATGACGTTCCCGACTAGACAGTGTTTGCCTTTTTTATGAGTCACAAACGGGGATATGGTTAAGTTTTATTGGACAATGAGTGTATAGTTTTAACTAATTGTGTTAAATGTGTTTTTGAGGGGTGTGTGTGTGAGTAACACAGTGTTTGTGTGTGACTGGCCACACCCCCAGGGACCCTCACACACACTCTAAATATAGAAACACAGCGGCCCAGACTTCTCTGTTGCCTCGGCACAATGACAGCAATAAACGTACAGCATTCATATTGCGAGAGCATGAAGTATTTTGAAACAGCTTTCGGCCACCTGTTCAAATTTATAGTTAGATATTTTTTCTTTCTTTGCAAACTTCCTGCTCACTAAGCCTATTATTTCCTCTTATTGCAATAATAAAGCACGTTTAAGGAGTACAAGACTGGATGATGGTAACTATTTTTGGGAGTTAACTATCCGGTTTCTACTTAGCTGGCCCTTCTGTATGCGGTGCATTAGGCCATATGTCACAAATACAATAAACTTCAGAACAATACAATTAACAGATAGCTAAAGGTCAAAATAATTTTGTATAATTACGTAAATAATTCCAGCACCAATTCAAGTAACTGCTACAGTATAAAACAATGCATTTCACTAAACGATTCATCAGTTGAAATAAAAAAAATTCGCAAAAATGTTAATATTATATGAACTTTGTCGTAAGACCAGCATGGCATTTACTCGGGGAACAAAGTCTGCGTTGTGTTTTTTTGTTTGACACCAGCACTACTTTGATGTCTAAATGAATTCTATAACATTCCAAATAATCGCGCAAGTTTCATTTTGAGTGGACAGGAGGTTGCTTGTATTACCAAAACTCGCCAGAAATACTTTTCTGATAGTTGTTTTATTAGCCCCCCTCTTACTATTTGATTCTGTCTTTGATTGTGTGGTCTTTTATTTTATCCTTTAGCTAACAGAACGCGTATGTGCGGTACGTGCGTTTGTTGACGTTGGTCTTCACTACCCAACAATTTTGCGGTAAAGTAGGCCTTTTATAATTATAACAAAATCCGCGTTGTTGCTGAGTACCGTGGCACGTACGGCATGGGCAAATCCGTAACCTTGCTCATATTTTTACTCATACCACCCATACCACCAACCCCTACCTTGACCATATCACACTCTCTTTTTTCTGCTCTCCTTATATCTTCTCTCTCGCTCACATTTTCCCTCTGTCTATATTTGTGTGTGTGATTCTTGCAGTTACTGTCCCGGTAATATCCTGCTGTCCCGGAAATGGCCCGGTAATGTCCTGGAATTTTGTGTTTGGTAAGTGTTTGACCACAGAAAGGTTAGTTGGCGTCATTGGATAAACAGCTTTCGTTACTTCAGTAGAGCTCTGACAACTGTTAGCAGCTGAACATACTTTTAAATATAACCGAATTGTTTGAAGTATTAAATACTGAAAGGTATTGTAGTCTTCCTGTTACGGGAACAAAATCTTTGCTGCAGAACTCGAAACATTGTCACCGTCCGATGTTATGGTCATTTTATGAGCTGGCTAGCCATTTGGATATCTGGTGATTTCTACATTCACAGACCATGAACCAAGACTTTGTTGAAATTGGCATTACTGTTATGTGTCCTATTTTACATTTTAGATTATTAGATTGAAAAGTGGATATTTGAAACAGGCTGACGAGTTGGTACAGTTTCTTAATGATCAGGACCAGTTGGATGTTGCACAAGTAAAAAGAAATGTTCGTGTGATAAAATTATTGCCAAAGAAGACTAACTATGACTTTGACACAATGTCCATAGGTCACATCAGTGTTTTAGATAGATCTCATACAAGCCAAGGGCAGAATGAAACCTCAACCATGACTAGGTCAGCTGGTGGAAATACTGACACTGGCTTTGTCGTTGAGCACACCTTTAAAATATGTTATTCTCAGATACAAAGAAGTCACAAAAAGTTGTTGGAATGGTAGAATTGGAGTTAAAATGTCCTGGCCTGAAAGGGATCTGAATGTCCCCATTGTGTGGAGTCTCTCCTCTGCCCCTTCTTCCTCCCTTCTCCATGTCGAAGGTGGAGCTTGGTAAACTGTCTGCTATTTAAGTGTCCCTCCAGCCCTGACCTCTGTCTTAAATGGACATTTTGTGTCATGTCAACGCCAGAAGCATCCTGGGTAGGGGCTTAGCAAAGAGGCGTGGTGGGGGTTTGGGTGGTAAGGAAGGGGGGGCAGCCACACTCACACACAATTCCTTCCATTCACCTAACTGTTACCTGAGCTGTCACCACACACACACACACACACACACACACACACACACACACACACACACACACACACACACACACACACTGGGATGGTGGAGGGCTGGGCTGGGTGGGTGAGAACCCCTTGACACTATAAGAACATGTTTGTGTTTCTTCTTCTGGTTAATGTAAGGATCTTTGTCAACGAAAAAGCTGTGCTCTGCTATTACGATTTATATTGCATGAGTGTTGGGATGAACGAGTCTGAGGTATTTCCACTGCCATGCTTTGTAGGAGGCAAGTCTCAGGGGAGTGTTGTGTTCAACCTACAGAGGTAACGTGGGAAATGCACATAGTTCCAATTAGAGTAACGTCTCTCAAAAACCAGTACCTCTCAAGAATCTTTGAAGAATCTCCCCAACACCTGTCAATGTGAAAATAGCCTGAGGAGAGGGAACAGGGAAATGGAGGTTATGTTTCACAATGTGCACTTGAGTACGGGCATTAACTGTAATTTTTCCAGTGCAATTGTAAACCTCAGAACATACAATGGAAAGTACTAAGCTTACTGGGAGTTCTGTTAGCATACCTGAGAGAGTGACTTGTGTTATAGCATTGATTGGTTGGGAGAGATAAGCATCTGTTGGAGCTCCGGTTGCCATCTCAGACACTGAGCATCCTGTCTGTCAAATGTGGGATCCCACAGAAATAAAGACCGTCTTGTTCTTCAGCCATCCACTTGAAAGAGTTTCTTAGACTGTCTTCAGGTCAGGGCTGTCTTCAGGTCGCGCTTATCTAAGGCAATCCATAGAGTGTGTATCTGTCTCTGTGTGTAAACTGTCAAAGAGACAAATCTCTGTCTTTTTCTCAGGAGTAGACACACGAACGCTCACATTTCCTGCCCGTTAGCGGTGGGTCCGGACAGCCCATTAGTGGTGGGTCCGGACTGCCTGTTAGCGGTGGGTCCAGACTGCCCGTTTGCGGTGGGTCCATTAGATGTCGAACCAGACTGTTTGGAATATGACTTGTGAAAGTCACCTTGTAAAAAAAGCTTCTTCTAAGACCAATGCACAGGAGGTGTCTGCCTTGGTAACCAGTGTTAGCTAGCAGTTTGACAGTCCGCCCTGCCCCAAGGGTCTTGCGGCCCTCTGCTTCGCAACACACGTGACGTCGTTCAACAACACGTTGTGACAGCATTCAAACCATTTGAGCTACACAAAAGGTACCAGTTGTTTAGCTTCATCTGAAATATTTCAAGCTAGCTGTGGTTTGAACTGACCATATATCCTCGTATTTGTATATTTGTGTTTATGTAATATCGTCTGTGTGCGTGCAAACTTGTGTTCGGTGCCCCTAACCGGCCATAGAGAGAGGAACATCTGGATGTCTGAAATTTTTAAATTGTTTCAATCAAAGTCGTTAGTGAGATTAATAGGAGCAGGGAGACCAGATGGAAAGAGAGAGCGAGAGGAAGAAGGCTGCTGTAGTGAACAGTGGCAAGCCCACACACACACACACACACACACACAGATCTGTGTTTACATTGCTGCACAAGCTCACTCTCATACAGTATTGGTGACCATTAAACATATACACTCATACAGTGGATACATAAACATACTCAGTCAGACACGCACGTTGATGAGTGAAAGCCAGGATACAGTTGTGATTTTGTTGAAGGATAGGCCATAGGTCCGTTAGTGTGAACAGACCATCCAGTCAAAGTCCCAGCAATCCGGGACACATTAACCCTTTTACTGGACACTATACCAACCAGGCCAGGAAACACAGCAAGTACATCCCCCCTCGTGTTAAAGTCTCAAAATCTGATGGCTTTTGCTCTACAACTAGGACTAGAAATACATTTAACCTAGACACTGCTTGTCAGGCTTAGGTTGTTGTGTATCTGACACGCAAAGTAGAGAGAAAAGGGAATCAGCAAAGATCCAACAAGACAGGAGAGAGGAAAGAAAACTGTCGTTCGTCATTTGATAGTCATATTTCAACAGAAACAGAGAGCCTCCTTGTTGCACAATGTTTTCCTATGTTATAATATCTCTGCAGCATGATACCAATTCTCCGTCTCCTCCTCCTCTCCAAATGTCCTGTCATGGTGGTTTCCAGTGATGGTCTGTGTTCATGGCTGTAGGTTGATGGAGAGATTTAATCTCTAAGGTTCCAGTGAAATTATATCCGCTAACTTCAGAATGGAGAGCTATTTCATTCAATCCGTTTTTCCCCCCATTTAGGCTTCCGAATTGCATTCCCTTTTTCAACCATGTCATTGATTTAGCTCCCTGTCTGTGTCCTGTCTGTGTCCTGTCTGTGTCCTGTCTGTGTCCTGTCTGTGTCCTGAGTCAACTAGATTGCGGTCTTCTACTAAAAGTGACAACTACATTACTGTCCTCTCCTCTACTAAATTAGTGTCAACCATGTTACTGTCCTCTCCTCTACTAAATTAGTGTCAACCATGTTGCTGTCCTCTCCTCTACTAAATTAGTGTCAACTATGTTGCTGTCCTCTCCTCTACTAAATTAGTGTCAACTATGTTACTGTCCTCACTGCTATTAAAATACTGTCAACTATGTTACTGTCTTCACCGCTCCTAAAATACTGTCAACTGTGTTACTGTCCTCACTGCTATTAAAATACTGTCAACTACGTTACTGTCTTCACCGCTCCTAAAATACTGTCAACTGTGTTACTGTCCTCACTGCTACTAAAAACTGTCAACTACATCACTGTCCTCACTACTAATAAAATGGAGTCAACTATGTTACTGTCTCCTCTGTCTAAAATATGATCAAGTTATTCAGACTGTAAAAATCATGAATTAACTTTTTAATTCAAAAAACGTGTTAACAGAGATTTGCTTCGACAATGCTTAAACTGTAATGTGCAACTGTGTATGTCCAACCATTCCCCTTTAACAGAACACAGTAACGGTTATGTAAAAGTATCCACATCCAACCATTCCCCTTTAACAGAACACAGTAACGGTAATGTAAAAGTATGCACATCCAACCATTCCCATTTTACAGAACAGTAACTGTTATGTAAAAGTATGCACATCCAACCATTCCCCTTTAACAGAACATAGTGTCATTTATGTGTCGGCTCCCCACTCTACTGTACATGCAGGAGCCACAGACACCCCGTAGTGTTTGCATCCCTGGTTATGATAATGGGTGACCTCTGGACACCTTCCCCTCTGTCTCCCGCTCTGCCTCCCCTGTCGTCTGTCAGCAGTGTGATGGATGCGCCCCTCAGCAGCTGTTATAGCACTATGGGAATGAGCTCTCACCCGGGCTCTGACGAGAGGGAGGGAGGGACGGGAGGAGCGGAAATATCAGCTCTACCAACCGCAGCACTCTGGGTTCAGTCTGCATCGACCCCACCGTGTCCACGGTCCTTGGCCGGGTCAAGTGGTTCTAAGCCCTGACAAATCACGAGATGCAAACCTTGACCCCATCATCAGGGAGCAGCCTCCCCCTGACTGCAACAGCCGGCGCGGTTCAGCGATCCCTTCCTCTCTCTGTGTCTGTCTCCCCCTCTCTCTGTGTCTGTCTCCCCCTCTCTCTGTGTCTGTCTGTCTCCCCCTCTCTCTGTGTCTGTCTGTCTCCCCCTCTCTCTGTGTCTGTCTGTCTCCCACTCTCTCTGTGTCTGTCTGTCTCCCACTCTCTCTGTGTCCGTCTGTCCGTCTGTTCGTCTGTCCGTCCGTGTCTCTATCTATATTGTATTAAACTATATTATTTTTCCAGCATGTTCTTTCCAACTCTCTCTGTGCTCAACCATGGTCATTTCCCTCTTGGCATGAACACATTGCCTAAGAACTGATGTTCAAGCGATGTGAGTGTGTGCAGAGCAAGAGTGCATTAGGAGTTTGGGTTGTTGTTGTTCCATTGTGTGGTTGTTGTTCCGTTGTGTAGCTGGCAGTTGGTTGTGTTCATACAAATCAATGACATGAACCGTTGGGATGTTCAACCACTTGTCCAAACATACGTGTTGGTGCCTGGGCAGAGGTGGCAAACAGTTATTATTTGGCTCCTACTGTTGAATCTGCACATGTATTAAGCTGACCTCTGCTCTCAGTGATAAATAGTAACTAGAGTGTGGTTGCTCTGCGGGCAGGGGTGATCACGTGAATCACACTGAACCTTCTACCTACCATGTTTACTCCTGTGTCTCCTGACACGTTGTGCAGTTCAGTCTTCACCAATTCCTGCTCCTCCATCTGTCATTTCCTATTGACTGAGGGGTTGAGCACCAGTGGCTGGTGTCGCCAGATATTCAGTGGTGTCGATCTGCACACTGATTGGTCCCATGGCCCTGTGGCTAAAGCTCTGATTGGTCCCATAGCCCTGTGGCTAAAGATCTGATTGGTCCCATTGCCCTGTGGCTAAAGTTAGGATTGGTCCCATAGCCCTTTGGCTAAAGCTCTGATTGGTTCCACTGGGCCTCTGTAATGGCTGTGTGGCCGTGGGTTGCCTGTTGTGGATGGGTTTGTTATGAGACCGCCGGGCTGGCTTTGAAGTGCTGACATGCTTTTCCTCTTAACAGTTTGGCCAGCGTGTGTTTTATGGAAGGATGTGAGGGCTTTCAAGCATTTCATAGGCACATAAACACAGAGACAAATGCAACACACAAATGCAACGCAGCACACTAACGCAACAAACCACAAAAGGAATTGATTGTTTGCTTTGTTAATTACCCACCGTGATTACCCTGTCAAGGCGGCATAGCTAATATTATAATATGAGGACAAGAGATGAACTTGTATGTTTCCTTAACAGATGTACAAAACAAACACAACACAGAAAGTGCCCCCTTTGCTATGCGTTTAACTCTGTGTTGTCCAGCAGCATCAGCACACGCCATGACAGTAAGCTTGGAGATGTATATGGTGTTCTACGCCAGTTGTCCGGTCCTCACTGGATCAGATACCGTGTGAGGGGGAGGGACGTGCTGATCCCAAGTGGTGGCTCCACCTGTCACTCACTTTGACTGACGTCTCGGTACTGCTCCGTCGCCTCGGTCAGGCATGACAAACAAGCATTATGGTTCCTTTTCAGCGATGTCAGCTTCCCTAAGGTCAGCAGTGTGTGCCAGTGTCATTGTGGGATTAGAGTAAACCTAGATGTCATCTGACGACAGGGCTGTGGCTCTCAAAAGTATTCGCCCAATTAAACGTTCCACATTTTGTGTTGAAATCAAAATGGATTTAATTTGTTTTGTTTTTGAGTTTTTGCCAATGATCAACACAAAGTCCATATTGTCAAAGTAAAAAAAACAACACTTTTTTAGATTAATTGCAAACCCAAAACAGTAAATGATTGATTGCATGTGTATTCACCCCCTTTGCTATGACACATATGAATGATGTGATGCAAGTTCTTCAAGGAAAAATGTTAAAGGTTTTATTCCTCGAACAACCATTTGAAGAACCTGCCCCATCAAAACCAACCCCCAAAAGTTATTCAAAAGGTCCTTTGAGGAACCATTAAAGGGTTATTGAAACATCCTATAGGGGTATCCCCACAGTTTCAATGTTAAGAAGCACTGTAGTACACTCAAAGAAATGTTTTCTTTTTGGAGTGAAGGGCTCATGTCCATATTTGACAGGAAATGTACATATTTCAGGACCCTCAGGTCAGCTCAAAGGCTTGATTTATGTCCCATTTGGAGTGGTGACTTAATAGGCCCACCTGAACTCACAACTCTGTTCAAACTCTTTTCAAACGTTCCAGAGATTTCACTTTCACACCCGAGCCCTGCACAGCGAATAATTCAGACAGATGGTTTTCTCCAGCTCATAAAAGCACTCAAAGCTCCTTTGTGAGCTAAGTCCAATTAAATAACTCTCACTCAGTGAGTAAATACTATATTCTTGTATGTACTGTAAGTCCAAGGCTGTATAGACAGCCTTTATGTGGATCTGTTCCGTCTTGCGATTACATCGGTTCTGACAAGGAAAAACAAACTGGCTGATAGTTTGAGTATTTATCAAACAAGACATCCGAAACGCGACATAACTCAGCCCTCTTCAGAAAAACATTTCATCACAGTTACTAACTGTACAGAACCCACATATGTTTTATAGCCACACACGCACAATGAGTAGATCTCAGTTTATAACCACATACCCAGGGACTTAATCACAAAAGACTAACAAGGACAATGGATCAGTCCCTCAACGTTGAGCTGCCACTATCATCGCATTATGGTTACGCTTGTCGTTGACCTCGCCTGTCATCTCTGGGACATATGCTTCATCGTGAATACCCTCCTGACTGGAGTGGCCCCTTGGTAAACAGATGGGTGATGGTTTCTGGGAATCGTAGTCTGTGTGTGTGTGTGCGCGGCTTATCGCCATCAACAAAATCTACGCGTGCGTGCGTGTGTGTGTGTGTGTCGCAAACTGGTCAAGTGGGCTTTATTACCCTCAGTTATGCCAGTGTGGCAGAAATATTGTTACAGTGTTGGTTGGCCAACTAGCGCCGTATTGTTGTGTATTGGCATAGACTTGTCATTAATCAAGAGGTGTTACCCCAAACATATTTGAGATTGGTTGGATCACCTTCAACCAATCAGGAGCCACTCAGTGCTGCATGTTTCCAGAAATTAAATGAGCACTTACCAGTAACAGTGAACAAAACGTAAGCCATCATAGTCAGCTACATCCAACTTCCTTAGCTTGATCAAGAAATGCTGCGGCCATACAGTCTGTCAACAAAGACACATCACATTCGTTGTCAACCGAACCACCCCTGTAGTTAATCAGAGAACGCTGTTTCGGCCTGTGAAACCCCGAGGGAACCAATCTCAAGTCCTCCAATCTCAACTAGATGGAATCCGTGTAATGAAAACGGTATGTAAGCTGACAAGATTTAGGGATCGTTCCATGGTAGTTTTTTTTTTTTCCCGTCTAAACTGTCAGTTGTGGCCTTGAGTGGCATCAATAACAGGGAGTCGTCCATTTGCATGATATTAGTTCAAAGCCAAGTTGTGTGGCCTTCTGCTGCGGTGTCTGTGACATAATGACCATTAGAGGTCTGACGATTGATGTACTTGATATGATGCTTGTGATGCAATCTGTCTCAGTTGTTTATATCATCAGGATATTTCCACTTTGTTTTGAGCCTTTTGCTCACATGCTGAGTCAGTCTGTGTGTGTAAGTGCATACTAATAGCCCATAAAGCCTTTGCAGCGTAACGTTGACCTTTTTTCTTTCCCTGCAAGCACTGTCCTCTTAATTGCAGGGTTACGGATACATTGGTAACCAGAATAGTCCAAAAGCACTGGGAAAAGAGAGCAAAGACTCACTGGCTTTTCTAAATTCAGGGATTAGAGGGGGGGACAAAGGGAGAAGAGGCAGTCTGGATGGATTATGGCATCTGTCATTCTTTATCTTTTCTCTTTCTGTCTCTTTCTCTGATTTCTCTACCTCTTTTTCCTCTCTGTTCTCCCTCTCTCTCTCTCTCTGATTTGTCCACCCCTTTTTCCTCTCTGTTCTCCCTCTCTTCTCTGTGGGTGTTTCTCTTTTTCCCCTCTATCTTTCAGTCTATGTGGTTCCAACCGTACTGTAGAAAAACAGGGCTCAGCTGAAGGTTGGGATCAGACTGTAATGTTGTTGCCCAACCTAATGTTTGGTCTGCATGGCCCCAGGCTCTGTATGGGCCCTGGTTCTGTATGGGCCCTGGTTCTGTATGAGCCCTGGTTCTGCATGGCAATAGTAAGGTTTACACCATCCAGATACACATAATTTGTGTTGGACTGTGACTCTGCCCTGCTGGTGACTGTTTGACTGTGACCCTGCCCTGCTGGTGACTGTTTGACTGTGACTCTGCCCTGCTGGTGACTGTTTGACTGTGACCCTGCCCTGCTGGTGACTGTTTGACTGTGACTCTGCCCTGCTGGTGACTGTTTGGCTGTGACTCCTATATATTTTTAGTTTCAGTAAACCTTTGAATGTATAGTTCTGAATGTGCATTATTCTAATTCAACAATGATCACATCCCGGATATTTGATATATTTTCTTTTCCAGGGTAGAATTGTCTTCTGGCTGCGTTTTATAATGTGGCAGTTATTTTTTTTATCATAATTTATTTTGACATGGGTGTCTCACTGAGACCAAGGTATTTTTTTAAAGGTCAGCCCTGCAGAAACACGATGTCAAAAACAGTCTTTACACCTGTTTAAAAAAAACATTACACCTATACAATCATAACTCATGAATCCTGCACAAAGTAATCATGAAAAACGAATACATTAATCGATTGAAAAGGTCCCCTACCATCTTTCTTAAAAACCCTAGAGGGACCAATTCCTCAAATGTTGTTTTGGAGATGTTCTGTTCACATATGACTATACATCAACAAGTCTGTAAGGTCCAGTGGGAGACGCTGTAAGAGCTTTATGAACAGAGAGTGCAGTGCATCGATCTTCCGGACTTCAAAGAGGGTCAGGATACATTCTGGTACAAAATGCAGAGGTGTGCTCTGAACCTACCGTCCGTAATAAACCGTAATGTGCTGAACTGCATCTAATGGCTTCAGTGCCGTGGCGGCTGAATAGATGATATCGCCATAGTCCATTACAGGAATAAATGTTGACTGAAGGTTTTGTTTTCTGCTATTTAATTAAAGACACGAAATGTTCCCATATATGAAACCATTTTTTTCATTCCCATTTTTTTACCGATGTTTTTTGTAGCGATGTTCTTTTGTAGTCCGACCAGACGCCCAGATATTAATTCTCAGGGACACCATCAATCAGTGAACCATTGAATGTATGTGGGCATAAATCATGGGAGATTTTTTAATCTGTCTGTTAATCTGTGTGTCTCGGGAATGTGTTTAAGGGGAAAGAGAGTGCGAGCTTGCGTCATTGATTCTAGGTAGCTAGGTCCCCGTGGAGGATTCCTTTCCTGTCCGATCCCTCGGTCTGTCAAGGTTGTATAAATTAAACAGCGACATAACATTTCGCGCACACACACTCTTCTCTCCCCCTTCCTCTTTGTAGTCGCATGTGAAAAGTATTGTCCTTCACGCATGGTCGGGCCTCAGCCTTGCACGCTCTAGCCGCTGGAAAAAGCTGTCCTGTTTGTCTGTCAATCAGTCAGTTGCCGCCCAGACACGGCTTGGCCTGTGTGGACGTGGCCACCCGGTCGGGAGCAAGGCCCACAAATCAGACCTCCTTTGTGGGCAGGAGACTAGCAGCGGTGGGCTTTAGGACAGTGCAGTCGCATCCGCGCGGATCTGGAGCCAGACTGCAGTGGTCTCTAAAGCCAACGTCGCGTGTTCAATTTGTTTTCTCTTCATTAATTATGTTCTAGCGTTTGGAGCAGTTAGGCAATTAGCGTCCATGACCCCATACTGAAAACATGACACTCTCTGGAATATACGGAATATCTGACTTCTGTTTCCTGTACGCTGTCCCCAGGTCGAGCAGCATTTGAAGGTGATGAAACTGCACGGATGGAATATGAAAAATGCATAAATGCTATGGGGACATTCTGTTCAGAGAAAAACAATACACAACAACTGCTCTGTGATCTTGCCTGAATTGTTCTATATGGCATGATGCAGTTAAATTACTTAAAAGAATACCTCATTCAGAAATGTCAGTAATGGCAGTGCGGTACCCAGAATACAGAACAGCATTTATTACCACATTTAATAAATCCCAGCCTAGTTTACAGGATCGCATTATTCTAATATAATTTTACATGGATGATTGACTGGCCTGCAGGCTTTCCAGGAGATGCCCATCCAGATGGAACTGTTGAGCCCATTTTGGTCTGTAATGTAAAACCAGGTGTTAAGTGGTTTGTTGTGGGTGATTAAGGGGGTCTATTGACACACCAAGACTGTGGTAGGATGTAATGATAACTTTGTAATCTGGATTTGAGTGCTTTTATCTTTCAGCCCACCTACATATTCGAAAGGCTTCACATATTTCCAAAAACGCTTCTGTGCCTCAGTCCCTGCGGCGAGGTCTCATGACAATGACATCCTGTCGAAAGGGAAACCTAGTTTCCCCCCTCCGAGGCACAGCAGCCCAACTAAATGTACCGTCCAGGGTATGCCCAATAAACTCTGTGACCTCAGGAAGTGAAAAAGAACGTAACAAACTGCCTGGTCAGGCCTTTTCATGCTCCATTTACCAGAATGAGTCCGAGAGGAAAACACCCAGAAGTCGTAATCAAGACAACAAACCCCCTTGATACCACGCACAAACAAATGCCCAATGCTCACAACAAGCAAATCTAGCCAACGCACCCCTTTGAAAAGTAACTGTGGTTCTGTTTTACTTTTAGCATTTATCTCAGCTTGCATTCTTATCTTATTCTCCAGGGTTTGTTGATTCTGTCTCAAAGGAGAATACAAACAACAATCAGTAAACAGGAAGTAGTCAAATAAACCCACTCCTAATCATCTGCCCCCATGAGAATTCTGGGATATTGAGTTTTACCTCCTCCCCGATTTTCTCTCACGCGTTGTTGTCCTCAATGGTCGATTAACAACAATTACAGACTGTGTGTTTAGGTTACCACTCCCTGTAGATTAAATTTAAAATGGCTGAATAATTACGTAATGGATGTTTGCTGCTTTTAAAATCAGTAGAAATAGGTAAAAATAAATCTCAAAAGAGTGGGGCCAATTGAGAGCTAAAGAACATGCATTTAAGGAGTCTATAGGTTAGTAAAATGGGTGGAGGATACCAGAAATTAAAATACATTTGACCTCTGGAGACTACAAGACTAGTTATTGTATCTCAGTTTGTGTAGTCAGGTCACCTTTGGTTCATGTTCGTACTATATCTACAATATGAAGAGGATGTATTCACCAATTACAATTTGCTTTCGAATGTATTTACTTTTTCTTAAAAAATGGTTGATGTTTATTGAGCGTTGAAGTGATCTTTATGAAGTGAGCTAAATAGGTCAGCTGAACAAAGGCTAACTAAGTTTCCTGAAATCTTTTTTAACATTTGTGGTTTGCGAAATAAGGCTTAGTGACCCACTCGACGGACGGGATCACCAACCACTTTCATCCACTCCCTCATCTTGACCCCACGTCAGTGGTTCTGAAACCTCTCCTGGGGTCCCCAGCCGGTCCATGTATTTGGTGTATCGCAAAGTTTGCACGCCTGAATCAACTGAACTAATTATCAATCCCTTGGCTGCCTGATTTAGGCGAACTAGACCAGGGCTACAACAACAAGGGACGGCCCGGGGATCAGGACGGATGTCACCTGAAGCAACTCGGTTTAGCTGATACCTGAAAGGCCTTCTTTCCACCGCGTTTAAATCAACATGGTAACTGCATCGTTAACTCGTGCTTCATCAGAAGATATTTTTCTCATCCATTGAGAGACGCCCCGTCGCCTTCAGATCAGGTTTCTTGTCCTTCCGTCTTGGGAGCACACCATCTTGTTCTGCCTTTGGTACAGTCAGGCTGTTGTTTCTCAAAGGAGCCTGAAGCCAGAGTGCCATAGGGGAACTGTGGGCTGTGCAAACGACCTGTTTCGCTTACATACCAGCACAACAAATGTTTTACCTGGGGGCAGGGTGGTTGCCTTAAACCATCTGCACCCAGCATGCAAAACCAGCCGGCTGCCATTCAAATATGTTGGTTGATCGACCCACGCCATGTTGGATGGGGCACTGAGGTTTACCATGAAGCCGTTGTGTGGTGAGGGCGGTGGCAAGCGAAGACCGTGGTATTTTATGTTTGGATGTAGTGCTGACCCTTACATGTAAGGTCTTAAAGCTAGTCAAGCGGGTCACTTAAAAACATCACGTAAACAACGACGGCAGAAGTACAGTGACGTTCCCCCCCACATCCGGGCGTTGTAAAAGGGTCTGGAGGCCATCTTGGCGTAGAGTCTCTACAGAACGTGTTCATGTGGCTCTGAGTTTCTTGTCTGGTGAAAATTGGCCCACATAGCCCCCTTGACACATCCATCTCCACTGTGAACTTGGTCTAGTGTGACCTGTGCGCTGTCTTTGACTAGTGACTTACAAGAGAAGACTTCCAACCCTGTGTGGAGAAACGGCACTGATTTGCTGTTTAGTGCTGGGCTGGCACAAATCCCTGCTTAGGCCAACTGTAGGACTTCAGGAGGTCGTGGCTTTGGGACAGTCTCTGGTTTGGAAGAGAAGGCCAATGATACGTGTTTGGTTCTGTAGGCTTTGTTTACATTCATGTAGGATTTATTTGTGGCCAGGTGCACTGAAGTGAGAGCTTTTAAAGTGTCAACTCTACCCTAATCGTATAGCCACAGCTTTAGTGTGATAATCTTGTCAGTCTCCACCAATCCCCTGCTAAGCTTTGCCTTGGTTAATGAACTGAAAACCATAATCACACACACACACACACGCACACACACACACACACACACACACACACACACAAGGAAATAAGGCAGTCAATATTCCATGTCCCAGCATGCTCTGCCTTTTAAAATAATGTCTACTGCATAAGCCTGTGTGTCTGGGTGCTTTTTTATGGCTGAATACACACTGTCCTTTATTCTCTTATGGTTTCCTGTTTCATCAATCAGCCATTCTTTCTTCATTCCTCTCACCCTTTCTCTTCATCTTTCTTTACCGCTTTCTCTCTCTCAAATTGTCTCTGTCCTCCTGTCATCCTGTCTCCCCCTTTGTAGTGTCCAGTCAGGGGCAAAAGGGGCCTCTTCGTCAGGGTTCTTACTTCTCGGACTTAACTGCCTCCGTCATCTCTCTGAAATTAATAGAGAGAGGGGGAGAGTGAAAGGAGGACGAAGTAGGAATGAAGAAACGGAGTGGTAGCTCTAGCCACCGCCGGCACCTTCTCACCATCTGACAACTTAATAGAGCTAGCCGAGAGGCAAAGCGACGAAGAGGAGGATGGGAGAGAAAAGTGGATGGAAGAAAGAGGGAGGAGAGACACACATTCATAACCAGAAAATGGTTCTGTCTGAGTTTTTCCAAATTAAATTATTTTACTACGTTGATTCAGCATCATATTTTGGGGAGGTTGGGGGAGTTGAATTCAACATGGAAAACAAAGTTGATTCAGTCAGATTTTGCCCGTTGGAAAACGGACTTCAAGTCTTGAGTGCTACTCCAAACCTAAGCAATAGTTAGCAAGCTCACTCCTTACTTCATCCAGCCACAAGACAGCAGGCAGGATTTTCCACCGGCACGAGACGGGCCTCTGTCAAAGCCCTTCTGCCTCCTGGAGCTTTAATTGCCTTTTCAATAATATTGTTAACTGTCTGTGTTTTATGGAGTCGAGCCTCTGTCTTCTCTCATTTGTGTGGATGGGTTGCTCCCGTAAGCGCGCTTTAGCCCCGGCCCATGAAGGAAATTAAATTGACTACAATTTAAATGACTAAGGCAACGACAGTCAGGAGGACGAATGGGCGCGATGGAGAGAAGAGAGGAGAAAGAGAGCGAGAAAGGGATGACTGGAGAGGTGTATGGACGGAAAAGTGGTGTGAAGTGGGGGAAGACAGGAGAAAGGGGGGAGTGAGTAGACGCATGATTATGATAGGAGATCTAGTTTCTAAATGGGTTTTCCGTGCTGCGTTTGGAGGATGGAGGGACACAGTGGAGGATTGCCATTACACATCCCAGTGCACACATGGATCTGGGATCAGGGAAAAAACGATTGACGATTGTTACTCAAACTCTGTTCTTAGACGTTTTCCTATTCCCAAACCCTAGTGTAGCTACCGGGTTGCCATAGAAATAAAACCTGTTGATCCTCTGCCTGTGAACCCGGTCGCCACGGTTGACTCGGCAATGGCAAACTCGGGCAAAAATACATGCCTTGTACATGTGAGAAAGGACAAAGAAAACCCCTCAGAATTCATGACGAAAAACATAAAGTTGTTTCTGAAACTATTTAAAAATGCAATTTTGATCAAAACTGAATATCATACATGTTCAACATCCAGACATTGCAAAACTCTACTCAGTCAGGCAGCGGAATCTTGGGAGTTGCCGTAACTGACTCCTATAGGGTTATTGGGAACATCCGGACAGGCAAGAAAAAACTATCTTATCAGGATCTAGGGTACTATGAGCATCCCTAATAACAGCCCCCTGAACAGTAGCAGAGCAAAGCAGTCTGGGAGGGCTTAGTTGGACTGCACTCCCTCAATATTGTTCTCCCACAAGTCACTGGGGCAGAATCCTACTCAACCATTCCAAAGCAATGAGCTGGAAAAATAGCCCACATCCCTTTCTGCCTTTTCCCAATATTTTTTTTCTATTCCTGTCTCACTTTCTCTTTCTCACTTTTTCTCTTTTCCTCTCTCTCCTTCTCCCTGTCCCTCCTTCATTTGTCAATGACATGCTGAAATACCTAAGACAATGTAAACGGAAAAAAAAAAGATTTTTGAAAATGACGGTTGATTAACAGTGCTGTACTGAGATGGCGTGTCACTGCAGTAACATAACACTTTACCCCGTGCCAGACATTCACGCAGGACCGGATTAAAGTCCCATGAGGCACAACTGGGCCTCAGTATCTGCCTACAGCCGTTTGCGGGGAATCGCATCACTGGCCACCACCAGCCATCTGGGACTTCTGCACACCGGCTAATTCCAGCTCTCCCTCTGTCTACCTCTCTGTGTCTCTCTCCGTCTCTCTCTGTTTACCTCTCTGTGTCTCTCTCCGTCTCTCTCCGTCTCTCCCTCTCTCCCTCTCGTTCCGTCTACCTCTCCATGTCTCTTTGTCTCTTCCCCCCCAACTCCCTCTCTGTTTTTCTCTCACACAGACACACATGTACACTGCATACCACTTCTGCTGTGCTAAAATAGCATTTCAATAACCATTTCTGTCTTGTGAAATAGTAATATGGCGATTGTCAAGCGTACAGTGTATGGACTGTTATGTTGAACTTTGACCCTGAACAACAATGACCTGCATTGATTTTTGTTAACCTTACTAGTTGACCGGTAAGCGTTGAGTTCAGAGAACAGATCCCATGGATTAGTACCTAGCGTGGAGGAGAACTAGGGCAACAGAATGTCAGCATTGTTTTCACTCTCTGAGCCCAGAGGGAACTTAAGCTTTGCAGAGAGACCAACAGCACCGAGACCTGAAGATGAAAGAGCTCCTGGTCTATCTTTGATGTCTTGTGCTCCTCCTACCTTTATTGCGGGATCGTCCCCTTGTGACTGTTGTCTGTGTTGTACTGAACCAAAAAGACAACAAATATTCACATTGTAGGTCTTTATGTGCAGGACAGTGAATGGATCAAAGTAAAAAATATTGTCCACAACTTTGATATGCTCCCTTGGTGCGATATTTACCAGATGCTTAAAAACCAATAACGTTTTGTTGTGAGTTGGATAATGTTGACCTGACAGAGACACAACTTGGATTGTAACTTTGCCTCTTTTTGTTTAAATCACATTGGCAGCATGACAGGGTAGTGGACTTTACTGTTTGTATTTTACAGAGCTCTGTCTGATATTTAAGTTGCGCCAGGGATTGCTTCTATCTGCTTATTTCTGGAGTAGACAAGGAGCAACAATCCTTTACAGAAAAATGTGAATATTGTTTGTTTATTCCCAGTGATATAAGCTATATTCTTTTTTTGATACAATAGTGAATAGTGCACCTTAAACAAACCAGTAAGGCAACTTTTTCTTGTAGATTACTTTCCCTTCATGACTTTTGTCTACGATAGGATTTATGTAGCCATCAATGTCAACATATATTCTACCCTGACTGCCTTATAACTGACTGCCTGGTAAAGGAACTCTTATCATGGGTTTGTATCAATTAATTTAGAATTCACTGCATCCATTCATTTCCCATTCATTCGGTTCAGGGAAGCAACAACAAGGATGGACAGATATGATTTGAAAGATGAACAGATAGGCAGAATAACGACTAAAGCCAGACTGTTAGCCCTCGCCCTTCCTCTTCCGAATAATCTCCCTTGCTGTTTCCATAAACAAAATTTCAGCGCATCATAGGGGCCTTGCTGCACTTTTTTAGATCGTATCTACATTTTCACTAGGGCGTAATTCAGTATTTATTTTTTTGTTGTTAAAGGACACTAAACTGTTTCCTTACCTGACATACGCGTGTTTAACGTGGACGGCCCAACCAGCGACTGTCAAACTTCTCAGGCATGCCGCAGATGTTTACCTACGTTCCCATGTGGCAGCCCTGAACTAGCAGAGCTGATCCACAAACAGGTGTGCTAGCTTTGTAACTGTTCAAACACATGGAACGCCTGGTGTTCCTTGATCAGATGTTGAGGAACGTTGTGCAAAGGTGGTTATTAACTGGAAGTGTTTGGGTCAGCGTCTGTTTGACGAAAGCCCAGTTAAGGTCACTGACAGTTGTGTGTCCCGTGTAAACCTGGTTTGACTTCAGTAACGTTCTCTCACTGTATGTGGATGGTCGGAATACCAGACTTCCCATGTTATCTGGGAAAGTTTAACTGGCTTCCTGTTTACGTTGGGATGGCGTTTATATTGTTTTCTAGTTTTTTAAGATATTTTGGGGGCATTTTATGCTTTATATGACATAGAGAATTCTGGAAAGAGTATGCTGAAATACCAGTCGGCCGAAATGTATGGAAAGCTACAGCGATGGGTGGAGATGTCTAGAATGCTGGACCAGGCCACAGAGGTTTGTTGAAGTGAACGGACATTATCATGAGGCTCATACCTTCCACCCTAACCAGAGTCCAATTAATGAACTCTATTAACACAGACGACCTCAAAACCTTTCTAATTAAAAGGAGAGACATAAATTACTGGGCGTCTCAGATAGTGACAGATGGGCTATATTCTCTCTCAAATGCCCCAGTCTCTCTTCCTGTCTGTGGCTCTTTCTGTCTGTCTCTCTTTCTGTCTGTCTCTTCCTGTCTGTCATGTATTGGACCTGGTAGCTGTAGTTTATAGTTCACTGTGTGTCTGTGTGTTTGTCTTTGTTTTTGTCTGCCTTTGTGTCTGTCTCTACCTCTCTCTCGTTCTCTCGCTCTCTCTCTCTCTCTGGCAGCCTGCCAGTCCCAGTGGACATAAACTCATGTCATCTCATGGCCTCCAGGGTACTGGACAGATGGAGAAACCGAGGGACGGTGCAGTAACTCCCAGCAGTTATATTGCACTTGATTCATTGACATGTTTTATCAAGCAATTAATCAGTTAGCAACGCAAATTATATCCTACTTCACCAGTAAGCGCTGATGGATGTAATTACCCTTATGAACCCTGTGATTGGCTGGTATATCATTAACTTCCAATCAGTGGCCCAATAAAAGCTGTTATTAACTCTTCAAAGAGTTTCCATTGGCCTATATCTGTTTGATTGACAAACCACGCTAATCCTTTCTAGGCATATCTACATGTAGTTAGATTCAAGGCCTCATTATCCTTTTCATTATTCATGAACCCACGGCTCTTGATTGCCGGTTATCAAGTGATCGCTAATAATAATGTTCAACTCTTGAACCCTAAGCTAACAGTTTCCCTTCCAACGAAGGGCAGGCGACTTTGGCTTTTGGACGTCATTAACAGGGCGACGCTCCATCTTAACTCCTCATCACTGGATTGGTTAAACAGGGCCGGAGAGAAGATTCAGACAGTTTTTATTTCCTCTCTCGCTTGTAAAGACAGCGCAGCAAGAAACACAGCTCAGACTTTTCAGTGTAGTTATGTTACCGTATTCAAGAGTCTGCTTCCGCTCCCCCCTCCCCCAGCCCGAACCGTAAGCATTAGAAGGCCTGATAGAACTCCGGCCTGGTCTCCGGGACAACCTGGTGATTTGTGTGATGTGCGGTGTTGTTGGGGCTGTAGAATAATGGCTGTGTTCGTCACAGGTTCTGAGAGTTATGGCTCCTGTGGTGCTGTAGTGTTTTATCTGGGACCTGGGAAATACTGTGGGGAAATGAGGGCATGCGTCGGAGTCTGGAGGACATCTTGCTTTTATCGAGAGAGGAGAGACTGGGGGAGAGGGAGGGGGGAGTGATATACTGTGATGCAAGGTAGAATAAAGTGAGCCAGACCTTGATGAATTGTAGAGATTCGGGTCTGGTCACTTGTCAAAGCTAAACATGAAATGTCGACGGTGGAAGATCCCATGTGTCCAGTGGAGTGCTGTCTGACCTGTGCAATAATCTGAGGTGACACCGGCCAAATGCATCCCGTCTTTCTGTGCTGGCACATTTCTCAAAACCGGGTCCGCGGACTGGCACTGTTCCATGGCGGAATGCCTGCTGGTCTGCGGTACATCGCTGGTGAGATTATGGTAGGGTGCCTTAACGCCAAAAAAATGTCAATTATTCAATCACGTTGTTTCCAATATTCCCAATGTGTCCTGAAACACATAATTTTGCCGCGTTAAAACAATTCAGTGTTCTGTGAGTTGTGGAAATGGAAGGACCAATGTGTTCCGAGTAAAAACACGATGGTGATAAAGGCTAACCTACACCATGAAATCCAGGATACAGTCACTCTTCAACCCTACAACTTCTTAAGATGGAGAGGAGGAGGAGGGATAGCCTGTCCTGATTGGTGGAGATGAGGATGATGATGACGTTGATGACAATGGTGATGCTGCCGATAAACTCGTTAGCATTTTTGATGATGATGAGGATTTCATTATTTTTAACAGCGTGCTTTACTTCCAGGTGTCTTTATATTGTGGCTGTTATCTTTGATTGTTCACACTTTACATACATTGATGTTTATAATGATGGCTGTTAGCCCATGTCTGAGGCAATAGCATTAAATTTAATCCTATTACTTTTAGCGTCAACGTACATTCTGCAGTATGTTATGTGCTCTTTGTCTTTGCTGAGAAAAATGATTTCCTTCTGAGGACAAACAAATTTAAAAGTTGATTTAAAATGCTGGATGCGGGCTAATTAAAATCAGTAGACATCTGACTGCCTGTGGCACCATGACATTGTCCTCTGTTAACCACATGGCCTCTCTTAAAAAGCAGTTCAAGCCATTTGTGCTCTTCAGACAACATGGCCATGCAGATTTGTGCTCTTCAGACAACATGGCCCTGCAGATTTGTGCTCTTCAGATAACGTGACCCTGCAGATTTGTGCTCTTCAGATAACGTGACCTTGCAGATTTGTGCTCTTCAGACAACATGGCCCTGCAGATTTGTGCTCTTCAGACAACATGGCCCTGCAGATTTGTGCTCTTCAGACAACATGGCCCTGCAGATTTGTGCTCTTCAGACAACATGGCCCTGCAGATTTGTGCACTTCAGGCAACGTGACCATGCAGATTTGCGTCTTGCCATTGTGTATTAGACTTGCTAATGGGCATGCTATCTTTTAAAACAGAGGCCTACTATATCCATCCTAAGTCACTAATATCCACAATGGAGCCAAGTGAGAAAATGTTTTCATTAGCTGCCATGAAATCCTATAAAGTGTGTGTGTGTGTGTGTGTGTGTGTGTGTGTGTGTGTGTGTGTGTGTGTGTGTGTGTGTGTGTGTGTGTGTGTGTGTGTGTGTGTGTGTG
>JACXGI010002533.1:0-12268 GCA_016801175.1 Esox masquinongy | reverse complement strand
CCAATAAATTGGCTGCGATTGGTGTTTGATTCAGACATTAGGCCATTGTAGGCAGCTTTATGCTGTGTGTGTGTCAACCTGAACGAGGGCTGGAGGTGTCCTCTCTGACTGAGAATGGTTCCAGTGTTCAGTTTTTGCATGTGCGTGCACACATGCACACAAACGGACTTTAGTTTGCCTGCTCCATAAGGGATGGGAAAAATCCCCCTGAGGCAGAGCTCTACAAAGTGGAGTGTTGAGAGAGAGACGAAGAGCCTGAAAAAGAGGGGAAGAGTTAACAAGGATAGATGGTTCTGGTTCTTAGGAGAGAGAAACAGTTGAGTTGCTACTAGCAATGGAGGACAAATCAAGTACATACAGTTGCGTATTGTGATATTGTTTTCACAACAGACATTGTGAAAGGTAATATATTATAGCAATGTAATTGGAAAAATTACATATGGAATCGCAAGATATGTAGAACAATAGAAGCTCGATGTGAATTTTACTGACACCAAAATTTAGATGGTATTCTGAGGTTCCTTGCCTTTCCCAGCTGTGGTTGTTATGTACAGGGAGATTATTCAGAACGAGAAAGGTAGATGTCTAGCAAGCGCCCACGTTGACTGTACAACTGTTGATCCAGCTGGATCCCTCCAATCAGAGCCCCCGCATTTCCTTCCTCTTCATCATCGTGGCCAATAACTGTGGCTCCGGGTAGATGTTGTCCTCATGCACAGATCCGGGAACAGTTTGAGCTTACCACGCGCTATAGCCGTAACCACAGGGGAGTGAAAATTCTCACTGACCGGGGAACAGTATCCCGAGACAAGTACGGACTGTTCCCACGGGGCCCTCATGATTGATGGTCCATAAACAAGGAGGGGCAGCTTTTTGCTAAACTCTCCTTCTGAGCTTCTCACAAGTGCTCCTTTCTCTCTCTCTTTCATCTGTGTGTATGTGAGGTGAGGGGTTTCAGGCCTACCAGGGAAACTGGAACGGTGTCTTGTGGGCTCTGAGGAATAGCACCTCCTGTGTTGGCTTTTCCTGGACCCACACGAGATGAACCGTAGGCCCCAGAACCAAACTGTGCCGAAAGACATTGGCTGTACTAGCTGCCGGAATGTTCCACCCTTGACTGCAATGAATTCTGTTAGGCTGCCGCATTGCTGAAGCAAATTTAAATGTTAGTGAATTATTTGAATAGACAAGAAGCTTACCTGGAAAATATATCCAGTAGTCTGTTGGATTTCCTTGAGTCAAGGTTTGTATGTGGTTCACATACACCGAGTGTTAGCGATGGTTGTGTATGTGACAGCAGTTGATAGAAGTCTTTTCAATAAATGTTTAATACATTAACCCAGATGGAAACTGCTTTTTTTTTTGAGTGGGGACCGCCTAAAACACCTTGTGGGAAATAATTTGTCAGGTTTTACAATCTTTGTTGGGACCTCTGCCCCCAGGTATTGTTAGACATGGAAAACACACGGACACACAAACACAGCCAACCAGTCTGTCAGTCTGGGATTTTGGTGAATCAGTTTGGCCCAGGGTTGACATTTTCACATCTCGCTAACTCCCAGTATGGCCTTGTCACAACCGATAAGTATGAAAGCAAAGGGAGTGTAAAAAACCAACACAGGAACACTCGGGTGGCAAAAAACTGCTTGGCTGACCAGGTTTTCAGAGCAAAATGAGACTAGCTTTGTCCCAGAACCCCATGAAGACTGACCAAGACTAATCCGTTGAATAACAACACAGACATATTCAGGTCTCTGGAGCTTAGGCTACCTTCAAAAGCAGAACATAATGTAACAGCGTTCCCAAACAATCTTAATCAGCCATTTTGAATCCCAAATAAGATGTGATTGTATGCCAGTTTTTACACTGTTGCCCTATTCCCAACCTTGTAAAAGTTACTAAATGTGGGAAGTACATCACCCAGCCCATTTATCTAGAAGTCCAGGCCTATATTTGACATCTGTATTACAGTTGTATTCTCTCCATTTTAATAACAGTTGAGAAAAGTTGTTTTAATGAGCATTTTGGCCTTTCCAAAACCTCTCCCACTCTTTTCTTCTTCTCATTTTAACTATCTCTCTCCCATTCCCTACCTCTCCCATTCCCTACCTCTCCCATTCCCTACCTCTCCCATTCCCTACCTGTCCCTCTCCCATTCCCTACCTCTCCCATTCCCTACCTGTCCCTCTCCCGTTCTCTCTCCCTCTCCCATTCTCTCTACCTCTCAGTTGAATTATCCTTAGAAGAACACTGAGGTAAACATTTGCGTTTCAGTTTTAAAAATGTATTGTTTTTCTCCCCCCTCCCTCCTGTTTGGCCCAGGAGCTGAGGGAGATTTTGTGCGCTGCTTTCCCCTGGCATAGGTCATTAAAAAGAACAGACCAAAACTCTCAGATTGTTAAAGCAGTCTGGAGTTAGTTTTTTTTTTTCTCTTTCAGTCAGCTACCTCATTAACTTTTATTAAATTGGAAGCTGATAAACTCCTTCCATTATTTTAACTGATGGACTGTTATGATGTAAGGCTGGATCAGTGTTAGCTGGGATATTGCAATTTAGCGCATGCCTTTTTTCCATTACATTTCTCAGCTTTCTGTCACTTGCTTTTATCTGTTTCTCTCACTATTTATTCCTCGCTCTGTCCATTTCTTTCTTTACTTCTTCTCTCAGCTGTATGAGCAACTGCTGCGTATCCTCAGCCTCAGATAAAAAAAAGTCTCTCAGCCACTTCTGTATTTAGAAACATTGAAAACCTTCATGTATTTGCTTCTAAAAAAAGATACATTACTTTTATTTCCTCCTACTGTACTTGGACTGCAAACAGCAAACACCTAAATACAAACTGAGAAGTCCTAAATACATATGGATGCTCTCACGACAAATATACTACCCCTTTTACAGGGGTAGAGGCACTCACTGAAACCAGACCCAGCAATTGATATGTGTCTCTACTTTGAATTGTAGGCTCTCTGCTATAGGATATTCTCTACTATAGGATACTATATTGGTGTTTTGTAGCCTATTTCAGTTACATTTTATCAGAGGTTTAAAAGTACAAAGTAACAGCAGGTGAGAGAAGTTCCTTATTAAGACCTGAATAACCAGTTAAAGGGCGTTCATTTAAATCTTAATTAGGAACTTTGCTCACCTGGTGAACATTGGGGACATATTTTTAATTTTGTATTTGACATAGAATGGACAATGGAAAATAGTGGCCCTTTTTGTTCAATATGTATGTATATTTATATTCTATTTATTTTACTTACAATTTTCTAATTAATGGACTGTGGACAACTCATGTTTCCTATTCTGAACACTGGTTGTTATTTTTCCATATCTGTTGTTCTGGAACAACTGGTTGATATCCAGAACAGCATCAGCGTTGTGGTACTTTATTCACAGCCCTTTGTGTTTTTCTCATTCAGCACTGTAGTTTTCTTAAATGTATTGCTGATGGTGTTTTTCACCCGTCTGTCTCCTGTCCACCCTTGTGGCCTGTGTTGCTGCCGTAGCGTCTGCGATGTGTGTATGTATCTCCATGGATTGTTGACAATAAAGGGCTTTTCAAGATTTTTTGTTCAGCTAAGGCGTGTTTGCCTGAACACAGTGGGGAGCCCGAGCCTATAGCTAGAAGCCATCGCGTGAATGCCACTGAGCAAACGACTCGTTGCAGCTCAGTGCCGCAGGAAGGGAGGAAGCCTGGGTCTTTAGTTACCGTAATGACGCTGTATTAATCCACACTACAGAATATCTTATCTCCATGACGGAGAGAGACAGACTGACAGACAGATAAACGGACAGACAAACAGAGAGAGATGGACGGACAGGGCGGGACAGACAGACAGACAGACAGACAGACAGTCAGACAGATGGAGAGTTTGCTTGAGTGGTGTGGTGAGCGATAGGGAAATATGGAGAAAGAGGGATGAAAGGAGACAGAAAGAGGGGAATGAAAGGAGCTGGGTGTAAATGTGTGTACAGTATGCACTTGCTATTTTGCTTTTCAGTGTGATTAAGTATTCACAAATGTCTCATTCTTTCCAGCTTTCTTTTCCTGTCCGTACATCCTTCCCTCTCCTTATCAATGGCTGCTCTTTCATTGATCTTGTTAAAGAATGACTTCACCACTGCAGCTCTGTTGACCTCTACCCTAACCTTTGACCCCTAGGTACCACAACCCCATGGGGCCTCCGGCTTCACCAATCACATCACTCTCCTTGGAATTAACCAATCACAAACACATTACTCTCCTTGAAATCAACTAGGACTGTAACGGTTTGCACAAGACCCCAAATGTATAAATTTGAAATAAAATGGATAATTAGTGTTTAATGCCTCTTGAAATAATCTGACTGGGCTGGAAAACAATGTTAGGCTATTTGTTTTTTACAAGAGCATATGGGTATTTTTGTAATTACAATTAATTATTGTTGTCACTTCTCTAACTTGTTTTATTTTGTGAGGGGTATTGGAGGAACTGTTATATCTATACAGTGGCGGTATTGATAAACCTCCAGATTCGCTCAAATCTTAAGTATAGCAACATTTCAAGTAGACTACAATGTGATGGACGGTGTTGATGATGCACTTAATTATTTATGTCGCCTCTGCTTAACAAAAGTAGCCTACGCACCTGCCAACACCTCGAACGTTAACACATCTGCACTGACAACACCCAGGTATCAATATCGCCGGAGCTACACAGAGATGTAAAGAGACAAGTGAATTGTGTTAACTTGGGTTATCTCCCCAATGCATTCAAGCTAGAGTGATCAGTGTTTTTATAGTCACGGAAATGCACCCGTACTCAATGTTTGAGAATACAGGATTTCAGCACCTTCTAAAGTAATTTTTGTTTAAGAAAATATAATTGTTGGAATTCTTGATTTTTGTTGTCATCAGGCATTATGGTTCATATTATACCTGGGTTAGTGTAGCATATTTGAAACAAAAAACCTGCCATTTATTTTATTTAAGTGTTGACAAAAGAAATGTTTTCATTGTACCGAAATCATAACGTACCGTGACCCTGAAACCACACCGTACCGTGGTTTTGGAGTCCTGTTACACCCCTAAAATCAACCAATCGCTGTACTTCAGCAACTCAAGGGAGGCCTTCTCCCCTTCTGTTTCTTTACATTGCTTGTCCTCTCTTTTCCACTTTCATTGTGTTGTCCAATCCAACATTCTCTTTCTTTTCCTCTGTTCTTTCTATATTTTTCCTTTTCTCTCTTTTACTGTCTTTGTCTCCGTCTATCTGTCTGTGTATATATCCGTATGTCAGTGGTTTTCTTCACATTGGGGGCCATGTGTTGTAGAGATCAAAGCCTGTAAGACAGATTGAGTAGTGATCCGGAGGTTTCCGCATCTGGTGTGTCTTTCGCTTTGGGAGGGATTGTTTAAGTGAGGACAAAATACATCTCAAACACCGCGGAGTACAAAGGCTCCCTTTGACCATGAAAGAATCCCTGACTCAGTGACACTCCAACGGCCCAAAGCCCTCTGGTAATTCCCTCAGTTTCTACGCCGTCCCATGAGTGTTCAGCTGGGCGTCCTCACCGCTTCAGGGATGCAGAAATCTACAATCTAATTCCCATTGATCTAGAGCCCCCATTAGTGCTGTTATTCTGCCCTCTCCTCACATTGTAAAAGAAACACTTACACAGTAAATCTCAAAACAAGACATGAACTGACTGGCGTTAGTTTATTTACTTTTATTTAATTACACAAGTTAAGAACACTTTCCTTTTTTTTTTTTACAGTAGCCTGTACATAAAATACAAACAGAAAAAAACTAAAACATTGACATTCTTGTTACCTTGCATTGGAGGTCATCTGCAGGCCCTGGAAATATACAAGACATGTCCTCGCAGCCGCACAGAGTAGCACAAAAAACAAACCAAAACTACAACGGTGTCGTGAAATATGTTCTCCGTCACATTCCTCTTAGACTGAGAGAAGATCTCATGTCAGACGCAGTCAAGGGTGACTCTGCCTCACCTATAGTATATCCTTGACTATATTTGTAAAATATTCAATATTGTATTTGATATGAACAAACAGGAATATTTTCTGGGTCACCTAAATATTGACTGTTTTTTATCAAGCTGTCTAGTCAAAATGAAGATTTGGACTGTAACCAATGCATGTTGTCTAGTTTCCTATTTTACTGACCACATCTTAAGAAATGCTGTAGATCTGCTCCTATTGGATTTGACAATAATAATGTAATAGCCATTTACAGAATACGTAGTTCCACAGGCTGGACTTAAAATAATGGTACAAATATATTTTTGTTGGTCTGATGGCTGTAACTAAGAAACAAGAAACCAGGCAAGCCTAGTTCACCCGGCCCGCAATAGAAAGTGTTGATCATGGCTGCCCTCTCAAGATTCTAACCTAGGTCGCCCACGTGAAAGGCTGTGTCTCTAACCACAACACCACAGAGCTGACCATTTGCCGGGTGTCAGTATAGCATATTGACATTATATAATGTTGTCATGCATTAACATCACGTCAAGTTTGAATTTTTTGTTAGACACCATTAACCATTGTGTTAAACAGAGTAATGTTTCTTATGAATTTTACCTCCACCACAAATAGTATCTATGAACTGTATGACTTTTGCCACTGGCCGTTTTAAAAGCTTATTAGCCAGTAATATGTCGCTAGATGCCATTACGCATTGTGTTATACTTAGTAACGTTTCTTATTAAGTTTACCTCCACCACAAATAGCATCTATTAACTGTATGGCTTTTGCCACTGGCCGTTTTAACAGCTTATTTGCCATTCGTGAATGCCACTGATACAATAACTACTGTATCAAAATAGGTGACGATAACAGACTTTTACGTCAAGTGAAAAGACGAGAGAATCATGTAGCCAGCGAAGTGTTTGACTATCCCGAAGAAATGCTAAGACATAATTCGAAAATACACCAGAAATAGTCACAATATAACAGTAAAGTAGTGATGGCCGTTCTTCTAGCAGCAGGATATTATGCTAGCAGCGCTAACTCAGATTTCATTTTCAAAATAAAAGCCATCATTGATTTATATAAGGCGAAATAGTTAACGGTCTAGTCTGTCAATCTAGTCTGTCATTTTATGTTTAATGTCTGTTCCAATGTTGTTCTTGTCTGTTCTTTTTTTACATACTAGATTGTTAACTATATGGCCTTCTAAATGTCAATGATGGCTTTTATTGTGATAATGAAAATCTGAGTGCTGCCAGCATAATATCCTGCTGCTAAAATAACGCTAATGAAGCCTCGTTTGGCCATCACTACAGTAAACAGTTTCATTTTAGGCTTACCGTAGCTACAGAAGGTTGTAGCCAGCGAAGTTTTTGACTATTCTGAACAAATCCTCTTTTACCACTGGCCGTTTTAACAGCTAATTAGCCATTCGTGAATGACATTGAGTATCTATCAATATAGGTGATGATATATTTATAACTGACTTTTTTGTCAAGTGAAAAGACGAGAGAATCGTGTAGGCAGCGAAGTGTTTGCCTTTCCTGAACAAATCCTTATATCCACCAGAACTGTTTTATATAAGGCTTCCTATTACGTAGCTACATAAAGTTATAGCCAGCAAAGTTTTTGTCTGTCCTGAATCTCAGACATCATGTGTGTTGACTGCTACAGGAGTCAAACGCGGGACCTGCTGTTTCGTAGCCCGCGTCTCTAACCAATACGCTATTTAACAAGGGGTAGTCAGTCAGTCAGGGACAGACGGACTCAGTAAGGGACATTCACTGTTCTAGGCCGGCTCCGCTTACGCGGTCCGGTAAAAAAACGCTAAACACTTGAAGCATTCATGAGCTTGCTATGTCCAGTTAGGAATGCACCAATTAAGTTAAATATGGAACAAACCTCCAAATCCCCATGGATAGATGAAGTGTTGAAATTATATGGCTTAGAAGGAAGCAGCAAAAGGCAATAGCATGTCCGGTGAGACAAGAGATTCCAAAAAGTTTGCGATGCCTGAAATGATATTCTGGTTGAAAGAAAATCTCACCTCAATCTTCTATTGAGTCTGATGGCTCATTCATTACAAAACCCTTTGGAGTAGCCAAGCACTTTAATTCGTTTTTTTTTTTTTTTTTAAGTTGACAGGATTAGCGAACTGAGGCCAACAACAAGTGCTGATGCGTCAAAAGCAGATGCTGAGTCTTTATATTCATCTGTTACTGAGCGAATAAAGAATTGCAGCCGCTGAGGTAAAGGTGATACAATTATTGCTGTCGGCGCAGACCAACCGCCTTGTACTGTCAACGTGGACGGTAAACCACTACGGTTGGTGGCTGACTGTTGCTGCAAACAATTGATCATAAAAATGTATGTCATCATTCTGCTGTTAACAGTTCAGGGCTCAAGCCAGTGATCCTCTGCTTTGCAACAAACATAACCGTCCTCTATTCAATAGTTCAAACCATTCGAACTTCGTGAAAGGTGTCAGTCAACAAGCCTCATTGGCAACATTTCAGGTTACCTGTGGAGTGAACTTATGGTACATACATTGTCAACAATTTGTTTGGAAAGTCAATCTGGCTACAGGTTATCAATAACATTTTAGTTAACCATCCAGTAACGCAAAACCTTACCTCATCCTATCGCTAACCTTAACCCTTTCCCTAACTCTTACCCTAACTTTTTTGTAAATCTAACCTTAACCTTAGCAAGAATTTACTTTGTTTTTCTTACTGCGTTTACTGATAGTATGAATATCAGTAGAGCATCTCAAGATGGTAGTTTTGACTCTCCAAATAAAGTGTAACCAACTTATCTATAATTCAGGAGTGGAGGAAAAAGTCTTCCTGGGGTGAAGCATTACCTTTTTGTCTTGACAATACAATCGACCAACCAAGTCCTTTAAACCCTAGTTTTATTTACACTTGTGCTACTGCCCAGTTACATGGTCGAATGCTGCACAGTTGGACATAGGCAATCTGCAGTTGGCACAGAACAGAGCAGTGCATTCCGCACTCTCGTGTACGCAGATAGTGAACGTCAACAGCATGCATGTAGATCTCCACTGCTTCTGAGTAGAGCAGAGATGGACTAAATCACTCTTTCTGGTCTTTGCCAGTAGTGTTGGTGTGTTGAAGGTACCGTACTGTCTTTTCAAACAGTTAACACACAGTGACTTAAATCCCTTTGGCCTGACTGTCATGTGACTGACCTTAGACACATGTACCTCAGCTGACTTGACGTTCCGCTTATTAAACACCATCCACATTAATGCAACTACATATAGGCACACGCAAAAACTGAAGTTTTGTTAACTGTCTGCCTTCAGCACATGCTGACACTGCCTTTTCCCCCTCCTTCGCTCCCATACCCATCTACTTCCCTTTTTCTCCCTTTTTGTTCGTTCATCCTCACGCTAGTTAGCATTCTCCACTTTGACTCCTCATCTTTTTCTCATTTGCACAGATGGCGTGTAAATTTCCCAGCAGACTAACTTAGCATTACCCCGCTCTCAGCACGAAGCCTTTTACACACCTTCACTCTGCAACTATAGCTTCTGTCATCTTACACCCCCACCCCACCCCCCCCCCACCCTTGCGGCTCATATTCTTTTTGCGGACCTGCCTTATACAGACACACACATTCACCTCAGCCGCAATTCCGCGCTCCGGTCCTTGAGTCCTTGATGCTATCCAGATCTAAGCCATATATCTTTTTTTTTTTCATGTACTGAGGTGCTATTCTTAGTTAGCTTTTTACCATTGGCCTTCCATGCTGAGTGTTTTGTTAGCCACCAGCCAGCATTGAGCCTAATGTGAACTTCTCAAGACTTACAGAACATACAGTAGTTCTGGCATTAAAATCACTGTGCATAATGCCTTCTAATGGACCCTCAGGATAACATAGCCTTGGGGGTTACTCAAACTGAGGTGAATGCTGATTCTAACAGAGGCAAGCCTGGGGCAGTAGTCATGGTACACACATATACACACATGTCTGTTTTACTACTCGTATGGGTACCTGAAACATTATGTGATCAATCAAATTCAGTTTAAGCCATTTGTATGCCACCAGCTGTCTCAAAGTGCTTTTACAGAGACCCAGTCTAAAACAGTAGCAGTATTACTACTTAAGATTAAGCAATGCAATGTTGAAGCGCAGAGTCTAGGAAAAACTCCCCAGAAATGTATTTACCTAGAAAGAAACCTAGAGGAGTCAGGCTCTGGGGGGCTGACCGGTCCTCTTCTACTTGTACTGGATGGAGATTGAGTGTACATTATTATACATCAATATATTTACATATATTTTGCTGGTTAATTAACAGGTTGGAACAGATGGGATGTGTACTGTGACAGCAGAAGTCCTCAGGCAGAAAACTAGATTAGCAACACGTGGACTTCTTACAGGGATGACCATTCAAAATCCTATTTTCCCTAACCCCTTACACTAACTTAACCCTAAACCATAAGCTGAAGCCCCAATCACTAACCCTTGCATTTTTGGTTCATATGGTCTCATTTCACTTGGTCTACTATCAGTGAGTTATTATTTTTTTTTCCTCGTGAAGGCACACCAATATAGAGCCTTTAACATCCTTTAATTTCCCAAAGCCCACTTACAGAATAGTCAGTCCCTCTGCCTGGGAACCACCGGCCATTATGATGTGTCCAGGAGTAAAAGATAAAAAGAAAGTATGAGTGAAAAGAGAGCAAATTAAAGGATGAGATGAGGCCCTATGGCCAATAACGGACAGTCTGCTCTTCCTCTTCGGATTACGGTCAGGTTTAATTTAACACTGCCGACCAGATCCTGTCCAGGGAATTCCGCCATTAGGGAAGAGTCTATCCTGTATAACCCTATTGCTGCTGCACGGGACGGATTTTAAACTCCTGATGGACTGGTGATTGAAATGTAAACCACAGCAGCCCATTATGTTGTGATTAGCTGTGGTCATTGCAGGATGTGAGCGCTGGTTTGACGGGATATGATTTCTGGCTAATATGGAGATTAGGCCGAGGCTGCGGTAATGGGATGCTAGTGCGCCCCGGCTGTTGGCACCCAACTGGCATCACCGGTCTGCCACGGTGGGCACAGCTGGCACCATTCTGGCCAGACTCAGGCGAGGGTCTAGATAATTGCCGGTCCTTTTTGGTGGGTTAGCGGGCGACGGCACAGGGCACAAACTGGCCCCCGACATCGACTTGCATGTTCACATAATCGGCTTCGGCTTCCCATTGTTCCAAACAAAATGATTAGCCTACACAAACACATTTCCACAAACCGACGTGTCTTTGGGCATAGCGACTTAATGCTGCAGATGTACTGTGTGTGTGCACGCTCACTGCCCGACAGTAACCTCTCCTGCTCCGTGTCTTCCAGGCATGGCCAGTTGACTCAGCTAACTCCATTTCCTCTCCTTAACTCCACATTGCACTTCTGCTCCAATGAATGTCATTTTTCACTGCAATACCGTCTAGTTATTGCAGTGTGCACTGTTTTTCTGACCTGGTGTATACTAACTGTTCCTAAACCCCACGCCTCTGTTGGTTGCTTGCTTTATGGGAGAATACCTTTAATCAGGGACTAATTTTTTAATGGCTAGTTAAACCACTAGTGGTGGGAAGGGTTTATACTGTACGTTCAAATTACACAGGCAACAATATTACATGTTTTTGTTTGACTCACTAACCCCACTGACTGGATATATAGTAAAACATTTTACAACTACTCTACTAACTAGCATCAATAAATGGTTATATAATCACCAATATCACCACAGCATCTAGCTAACCTCAATGAATTGTTATATGGCAAACAATATTACAGCATATTGGCTAGTTAACGTCACTGAATGTTTACAGTCAACAATTCTCCTGTTTATTGCCTAAGTACGCAGGATGGCTGTATAATTCACATTATTGCATCTTGGCTAGCTCACGCCATTGAATGGTTATACCTTCAACAATATTATAGCTTATCGGCTAGATAACCAATACGCTACTGATTAGGTACAGTATTCTCAGTAGGATGCACCTGTATTCCTCACCCGTGACCTTTTCAAGGACACCTCGGAGCAGCGGAACAAATGGAGGGAAGCAGAGTGTCTGAGATTCTAAGTGAGTACCATCTGCCAGAGGCTTCGTTAGGGACACTGGTTAGGGACAGCCAGCTAGCAAGGCCAATCTGTGACCAAGCCTGACTGAGTGAGGAACCAGAGCCGTGTGTGTGTGTGTGTGTGTGTGTGTGTGTGTGTGTGTGTGTGTGTGTGTGTGTGTGTGTGTGTGTGTGTGTGTGT
>JACXGI010002532.1:40708-72506 GCA_016801175.1 Esox masquinongy | reverse complement strand
ACCTGCGCCATCTGCCTCCAGTGCTCCCCCTGCAGGAGGCAGGCTTCGGCGCTCCACGTCACCGGCCTTCTGACACCACCGCCCATTTCATCAACTCATCACACCTGTTGTCTCGTTTAGCACACCTGATCATCATCCAGTCATCTCCCCCAGTATATATGTTCCCTCTGCTCCCTTTGTCTTTGTTGTGTTATTGTCTTGCCGTTACGAGCACAGTGCAGCTCAAATAAATGAATCTATCGAACCAAACGACTCCGCAGTTCGCTCCTCTCTCTTCAGACGCACGAGCTGACAATAAAAAACAATCAGACATACTAAAAACTACATTTAGCATCAAAACCAGCAAGACAAACGTCTAGTTGTTAGCTAACCCCTTTCAAATCAATTTGCTGAGGACGTTTTAGAATGTCTCTTATTGACTGTAGTTTTTTTTGTATTTTGTCGAGTCCTCACCCAATGTCTTTTGATCAGACAATCTGTTTATAGGCAAAAGTTCTATCTTTTTGTTTTGATTCAAGCAATAATCTAGGTTCCTGTACTTTGCTGGACATAGCCGACCAGGCAGGCATTTATATGATGAACGTATTTTGGCCAACTATGTTTCAAAGTTTCATAACGTGATTGTACAGTCAAAATGCACTGTTTAGGCCTGTTGTACATCAAACTAAAGATGATGCTTTTGCATCATCTCCAGTATGATGAGCACCATGTGTCTAATTTCTGTTCATTCAATCATGTGTATCTGAACTGAGCTAGTCTGCTAAACCCCTTGAATGTAAACGTACCATCTGGTCCATTGTTTTTGGTGCACAAACGTTGACTCTGAGACTTTAGCTCAAAGCTAAACTTTTCTATTGAATTAGCAACAAAGCTAGTCAGACAATGGAAGACAACAAATGTATATGATTTCATTTAACCACTTCAGTAGCTTTTACAAGAGTCAATATACCTGTATATCTAACTAAATCATATGTCAATGGTAGAATGAAGTGTTACATGTCTGCATTAAGATTTCATGGCTAATTTAGGTATAATAGGGATTCTACTCATGCATTATGCAAAAGCAAATATAAAATACAAATAAAGAACCTTATGCATATCCAGCCCAAAATGTGAGGCAGATTTTTCTACACCTCAGTAGTCCCAGACTACTCAAGAGCATAGTTTATCAAGGCTAATCTGGAGAAATCAGCAATGCTTCATCCCAGATTTTGTATTCAAGAACACTGTTGAATAAGGCTGTACTCCCAAAACCTGACATTAGTTGTACTGTCACTGACCTCACCCACTTCCCTGCCAGTCCATTTCTCCTCTCCTCTGAGTATCATTTCGCTAATATACAGTTGCAGACTCAAATTAGATGTACAGTAGTGGGCCAAGGACATCACTGATCGAGCAGTAGACATTGATGTATTCTTTGAGTTGTGGTATTTTAATCATTCGTGTTGTATCTCGGTCACCATACAAATAGAAGTTCATGTTTAGAAAAGGGAGCCTTTATCATGGAACTGTTGATTGAAATCCCACTCTGCTGTATCACAACAACATTATACTCATGCTAGTTTATGACAGATTATTTCAAGTGAAATTATGTTAGCTAACAAACAGTATAACTACAATATACAATGACATAATTGACATCAATACAAGTTTCAAATTTGACATAAACATGTGCTTTTCTGAAGGGTTGGATAAGCACTGCTCAAAAAAAGCTTTCAAATTATGTTCAATTTGTCACGTTTCGGGTAAGCAGGATGCCAGGTGCAGAGTTGATGGAACTAGGATGGCTTTAATAAAATAAACAGGCAAGAAAACAAAACAACAGGAATCAGGCAGGCAGGCAAGAAAACAACACAACAGCAGGCAACACACACACAATGACCCAACAAAGGCTGAACAGAACTGGGCAGGCTAAATAAGGTGGTAAGAGAGGTGAAAACAACAACGACAGAAGTACAAGCTACATTCAAGAACAACGGAAAAAAAACAGAACAGGCTACATTCAAGCACAAAGGCAAAACCCAAAACGAACAAAACAGAACCTAACAGTACCCCCCCTCAAGGTGCAGACTCCCGGCCACGCCAACAAAAGTCCAAAGGGGAGAGAGGGTGGGTACTGATGTAGGAATGGCAGGCAGAAGATCGGGGCGTGATGGCAGGCAGAAGGTCCTGCCCCGGAGCAGAGCAGGACATCAGCTCTGGCGAGTGCTCTACCCCGGGGCAGGACTAGGGATGCCGTGCTGGCGAGGCTGGGGCATGGGAGGGCCGCCGGACGGACCGGCCTGGAAGGCTGTGGATTGCCGGGCTTCACCAGCTCATGGTGGCTGCCGGGCTTCACCGGCTCAGGGGGTGCTGCCGGGCTTCACCGGCAGGGTCTCCTCAACCCTCCGCGCCTGCTGCCCCCATAGCTTCCCCCCAAAAATTGTTTGAGGAGGCCTCCGAGCAGAGGCCCAAAAGGGACAGCTAGCATCCCCCGGGGAGGAGGCAATGGCCCTAAGGACGAGCGGGGCCAGGTCAATGAGACGCCTCTCTTGGTCCTCCAATTGTCGCAGTAACTCTGCTGGGTCCATTTTAGGTTGGGTCATTCTGTCAAGTTTCGGGTAAGCAGGACTCCAGGCGCAGAGTTGACGGAACAACAATGGCTTTAATGAAAATAAACTAGGACAGGTGAGAAAACAAAACGACAGGAATCAGACAGGCAGGCGAGAAAACAACACAATGGCAGGAGAGAAAACAACAAAACGGCAGGCGAGAAAACACCACAACGGCTGGCGAGTCACACACAATGACCCAACAAAGGGTGACCAGAACTGGGCAGGCTAAATAAGGTGATAACAAGACACAGGCGAAAACAGTAACGACAGAAAGACAAGCTACACTCAAGAAAAACGGACAAAAAACAGAACAGGCTACATTAAAAAACAAAGGCAAAAGCCAAACAAACCAAAACAGAACCTAACACAAAGTTTCTCAAGGTATGTGCAATGCCAGGATAGGGGTATTCATTCATGCAATGCAAGGATAGTGGTTTTCTTACTCTAAATTGTATATACCTAAATGCCTTATATAATATGATGCTGTAATTACGCTAACGTGTATCCCCTTTCATCATTCATAAAGCATACAAATATCTGTTATGTCATATGATGCTGTACTTAGAATTTTGACCCCTTGCATCATTCATAAAATAACCAAATTCCTTGTGAAGCTGTGTAAAATCATAAGAAATACCTAATGTTCTAATACATTATCACTAAAAGCTAAATCAAATACAAAATGCTGACTTTTTTTTTTTTTTACCAGATTTCCTATTATTTTTTAAATAACAATCCAAATCCATTGAGTTTCAGAAAATACAGCAATGCGACAACATTGAACATTACACAGGGCTGGTACTGAAAAGCAGCTTAGATTTTCCCTGATGTTGCAGATGAAATGTTCTTGCCAGTTAGAGATACTGCATGTTGGTTTATTTAAACTTTAAAGGGATAGTTCACCCTACATTCATATATGAGTGAAATAACACCTACATTGAGCTTTTCATGAAGGGCCATGGATTCATTTTTCACGTCATGCCATTATTCACCTCTGTGCCAGCCTGGAATTAGCATTCTTAGCATTGTCCACATTCATGAATTGAAATTGCAGTCCCAAGCAACAAAAGATGCAAAAAGATGACCTCTTTCACCCATTCAATAAGAATACAATTCATCAACAAAAGGCAGACTATGAAACCTCTGACCATAATCTGATTTTAGTGTTGACCATTAGACCCTGATACATGTTCATATCTGCAAGTTCCAAGTTATTTCATCGTATGGGTTGCACAAATGACTATGTCCTTCCACCAGGGATCTAATTGTTCAACAGCACTCTCTCAAAAATGAATTCCTTTTTGCCGAAGTGGCCATTGTACCCTTGGGCTGAATGTAAAAATCGTAATTGTCTCGACTGGTGATCACACCAATGCAAGGCTTTATAATAGTGTGTATCATTGATGAAAGGAATGCGACAAAATGTTTTGCAAACAAAAGTTTTCTCAAGTTAAGTATGACTACAATCCATGTTCAAAATATTTCTGTAGTTTAGCTTCAAAGCTTGACTCTGAATCCCTTATATCGGCATTCAGCAATCGGTGTGCATTCACAGGCTACAAGCTGTTACCGACAAACAAAAGAGAATAATCGTTGATCCATGTGCCAGTACAGCATATTGTAATTACAGTATAATATACCGCTAATGTAATTCAACCAGCTTTAACTAGTTAGCTAACCAGATAAGCTTATGGAAAGTTTGTGAGAATTAAGAAAAAAATATATATATAAAGCAAAAATATAGCAATAAATCAAGCAATAATATAGATAACACTGTACACTAGCAGCAGTTTAAAAAGATTACTGTAAAATAGCAACAATATGAGTAATAGTATTGAAAATTATAGATATGACAATAATATACACAACAAAGTATACTAGCAGGAATTTTAGAAAGAATAGGATGGGGAGTATGAACAATATGGGTAGAAGTGTTAAATATTATACACTGGACAGAATTATAAATGCAACACTTGTTTTGCCCCCATTTATCATGAGCTGAACACAAAGATCTAAGACTTTCTCTGTGTACACAAAAGTCCTATTTCTCTCAAATATTGTTCACAAATCTGTCTAAATCTGTGTTATTGAGCTCTTGTCCTTTGCCGAGATAATTCATCCACCTCATAGGTTTGGCATATCAAGATGCTGATCAGACAGCATGATTATTGCGTAGGTGTGCATTAGGCTGGCCACAATAAAAGGCCACTCTAAAATGTGCAGTTTTACTGTATTGGGGGAGTCCGAGGGGTCCGAAAACCAGTCAGTATCTGGTTTGACCACCATTTGCCTCACGCAGTGCAACACATCTCCTTCGCATAGAGTTGATCAGGTTGTTGATTGTGGCCTGTGGAATGTTGGTCCACTCCACTTCAACGGCTGTGCGAAGTTGCTGGATATTGGCAGGACCTGGAACACGCTGTCGTATACGACGATCCAGAGCATCCCAAACATGCTCAATGGGTGACATGTCCGGTGAGTATGCTGGCCATTCAAGAACTGGAATGTTTTCAGCTTCCAGGAATTGTGTACAGATCCTTGCAACATGGGGCCGTTCATTATCATGCTGCAACATGAGGTGATGGTCGTGGATGAATGGCACAACAATGGGCCTCAGGATCTTGTCACGTTATCTCTGTGTATTCAAAATGCCATCAATAAAATGCGCCTGTGTTCATTGTCCATAACACACGCCTGCCCATACCATAACCCCACCGCCACCATGGGCCACTCAATCCACAACGTTGACATCAGCAAACCGCTCACCCACATGACGCCATACACGATGTCTGCCATCTGCCATGTACAGTGAAAACCGGGATTCATCCGTGAAGAGAACACCTCTCCAAAGTGCCAGACGCCATTGAATGTGAGCATTTGCCCACTCAAGTCGGTTACGACGATGAACTGCAGTCAGGTCGAGACCCTGATGAGGACGACGAGCATGCAGATGAGCTTCCCTGAGATGGTTCCTGACAGTTTGTGCAGAAATTCTTTGGTTATGCAAACCGATTGTTGCAGCAGCTGTCCGGGTGGCTGGTCTCAGACGATCTTGGAGATGCTGGATGGGAGGTCCTGGGCTGGTGTGGTTACACGTGGTCTGCGGTTGTATGTACTGCCAATTTCTCTGAAACGCCTTTGGAGACGGTTATGGTAGAGAAATGAACATTCAATTCACGGGCAACAGCTCTGATGGACATTCCTGCAGTCAGCATGCCAATTGCACGCTCCTTCAAAACTTGCGACATCTGTGGCATTGTGCTGTGTGATGGAACAGCACATTTTCGAGTGGCCTTTTATTGTGGCCAGCCTAAGGCACACCTGTGCTATACTCATGCTGTCTGATCAGCATCTTGATGTGCCACACCTGTGAGTTGAATGGATTATCTCGGCAAAGGAGAAGTGCTCACTAACACAGATTTTGACAGATTTGTGAACAATATTTGTGAGAAATAGGCCTTTTGTGTACATAGAGAAAGTTTTAGATCTTTGAGTTCAGCTCATGATGAATGGGGGCAAAAACAAAAGTGTTGCGTTTATAATTTTGTTCAGTGTATTTCAGCAGTAAGCAAGACAGTGTGTGGGAGTTCTTCTGTTTTCACATTTAACATGAACAGCCACTCACTATACTCACGTATTCGGTTTCACAACTATTTTATTAACAAGTTTGCATACCCTGGCAGAAATTGTGAAATTTTGGCATTGATTTTGATAAAATGACTGATCATGCAAAAAAACACTATCCTTTTATTTAAGGATAGTGATCATATGAAGCCATTCATTATCACCTAGTTGTTTGGCTCCTTTTTAAATCCTAATGATAACAGAAATCACCCAAATGGACCTGATCAAAACTTTACATACCCTTGATTGTTTGGCCTTGTTACAGACACACAAGGTGACACACACGGGTTAAAAGGGCAATTAAAGGTTAATTTCCAACACCTGTGGCTTTTTAAATTGCAATTAGTGTCTGTGTAAAAATAGTCAATGAGTTTGTTAGCTCACACGTGGATGCACTGAGCAGGCTAGATACTGAGCCATGGGGAGCAGAAAAAAACTGTCAAAAGACCTGCATAACAAGGTAATGGAACTTTATAAAGATGGAAAACAATATAAAAAGATATCCAAAGCCATGCAAATGCCAGTCAGTACTGTTCAATCACTTACTAAGAAGTGGAAAATTGGGGGATCTCTTGATACCAAGCCAAGGTCAGGCAGACCAAGAAAGATTTCAGCCAAAACTGCCATAAGAATTGTTTGGGATACAAAGAAAAACCCACAGGTAACCTGTCAAGGAGCACAATACGACGATACTTGAACAAAAATGAGCTGCATGGTCGAGTTGCCAGAAAGAAGCTGTTACTGCGCCAATGCCACAAAAAAGCCTGGTTACAATATGCTGGGCAGAACCTTGACATGCCTCACAGTTTCTGTTACACTGTAATTTGGAGTGACGAGACCCAAATAGAGCTTTATGGTCACAACCATAAGCGCTATGTTTGGAGAGGGGTCAACAAGGCCTATAGTAAAAAGAATACCATCCCCATTGTTAAGTATGGTGGTGGCTCACTGATGTTTTGAGGATGTGTGAGCTCTAAAGGCACGGGAAATCTTTTGAAAATTGATTGCAAGATGAATGCAGCATGCTATCAGAAAATACTGGCAGACAATTTTCATTATTCTGCACGAAAGCTGCGCATGGGACGCTCTTGGACTTCCAGCACGACAATGACCCTAAGCACAAGGCCAATTTGACCCTCCAGTGATTACAGCAGAAAAAGGTGTAGGTTCTGGAGTGGCCATCACAGTGTCCTGACCTTAATATCATCGTGCCACTCTGGGAAGATCTCAAACGTGCGCTTCATGCAAGACGACCAAAGAGTTTGCATGACCTGGTGTCACAGTGATGCCTTCGTGGTGTGATGAAATAAAAGGAGTCAAACGCAGGGAGGTGGTTAATGTAGCTTTGTATTCTACGATTTCTTTTTAAAATGGCACGCAAATAAACAAGGCGCACAAGCGCAAAACAAGCGTGCATAAGTCTCTCAGGACAACACCCAAAACATAGAACAATACCACACAAAGACACCCAGAAACCCAGGAACTAATATAGGCAACCTAATGAGGGAATGGACACCAGGTGTGTGCAATAACAAGACATGACAGTGCCGTGGGAGGAGGAGCGGCATGACTAGAAGGCCGGCTGACGCGCGGCTCTGGCAGCGCGCCCCCGCTGGCCCCGGGGCCGGCCCGGAGGACGCCACGCAGGAGGATCAGGGCGCCGACGATGGAAGTTGGCGAGGAGCTCTGGGTCAAGAACATCCACCGCCGGCACCCAGCAACGCTCCTCCGGGCCATACCCCTCCCACTCCACCAGGTATTGCAGGCCCCTCCCCCGGCGCCTCGAATCAAGGATGGAACGGACGGAGTACGCCGGGCCCCCCTCGATGTCCAGAGGGGGCGGAGGGACCTCCCGCACCTCAGACTGCTGGAGGGGACCAGCCACCACCGGCCTGAGGAGAGACACATGGAGGCGTTAATCCTATAATCAGGGGGAAGTTGTAATTTATAGGTCACCTCGTTCACTCTCCCCAGGACTTTGAACGGCCCCACAAACCGCGGCCCCAGCTTCCGGCAGGGCAGGCGGAGAGGGAGGTTCCGGGTCGAGAGCCAGACCCGGTCGCCCACAGCGTAGACCGGGGCGTCGCTACGCCGGCGGTCGGCAGCGGACTTCTGGCGGTCCCTGGCGCGCCGGATGTGACGATGTGCGATGGACCAGGTGTCCTCAGCGCGCCGGAACCAGTCGTCCACCGCCGGAGCCTCGGGCTGGCTCTGCCACGGTGCCAAGACCGGCTGGTACCCCAGGACACACTGGAAGGGGGTCAAGGAAGTGGAGGAGTGGCGGAGCAAATTCTGGGCGTACTCTGCCCAGGGCAGGAACTCCGACCACTCCCCCGGCCGGTCCTGGCAGTATGACCGCAGGAACCTCCCTAGGTCTTGGTTCACACGTTCCACCTGCCCATTAGCTTCGGGGTGGAACCCGGAGGTGAGGCTGACCGAGACCCCCAATCGGCCCATAAAGGCCTTCCAGACACGAGACGTGAACTGAGGGCCCCGGTCAGAAACAATGTCCTCTGGCACCCCGTAGTGCCGGAAGACATGGGTGAATATGGAAGGAACCGGCAGGCCTTTGAAAACCGGTCCACAACGACCAGGACCGTGGTTTTATTGCCTAGTGGGGGGGGACATTGGTTATAAAATCAACGGACAAGTGAGACCATGGTCGTTGCGGAACGGGCAAAGGGAGTAACTTACCCGCCGAAAGGTGTCTAGGTGCCTTACACTGAGCGCACACTGAGCAGGAGGACACGTACGCCCTCACATCCCTGGCCAGACCAGGCCACCAGTACTTATCGCTAAGGCAGCGTACGGTACGGTCTATGCACGGGTGCCCTGTGGAAGGGGATGTGTGGGCCCAGTAGATGAGGCGGTCACGGACATCCAGTGGAACGTACTGACGATCCGCAGAACACTGAGGAGGGCCAGGATCGCCGCGTAACGCTCGCCGAATGTCCGCGTCCACGTCCCACACAACCGGCGCCACAATGCACGAGGCGGGCAGAATGGGTGTCTCATCTACCCGCCTTCCACCCGCGTTGCACAACCGAGACAGCGCGTCTGCCTTGGCGTTTTTCACACCTGGCACGTATGAAAGCGTGAAATCAAACCGGGCAAAAAATAACGCCCACCTGGCCTGACGAGGGTTCAGTCTCCTCGCCGCCCGGATGTACTCCAGGTTACGGTGGTCGGTCCAGATTACAAACGGGTGTCTCGCTCCCTCGAGCCAATGTCTCCAAACAGTCAAGGCGCCACACACAGCCAACAGCTCCCTATCACTGACGCCATAGTTGCGCTCTGCCTCACTGAGCTTCCGTGAGTAAAAAGCGCAGGGGCGACGCTTAGGGGGGGTACCTGACAGTTGGGATAACACAGCACCTATCCCAACCTCAGAGGCATCCACCTCCACTATGAACGGCAGTGACGGATCAGGGTGAGCCAGATCCGGGGCAGAGTTGAACATTCTTTTAAGGGTGCGAAATGCGACGTCTGCCTCGGCCGTCCAGGTGATCCGGCTCGGCCCACGCTTCAACAAGGAAGTAATAGGAGCTGCTACCTTGCCGAAGCCCTGTATAAACCTACGGTAGAAATTGGCAAACCCAATAAACCGCTGTACCGCCTTAACCGTGGTAGGAACGGGCCAATTACGCACGGCTGACACGCGATCGACCTCCATTTCCACCCCACCGGCGGAAATTCGAAACCCGTGGAAAGCTGGAAGAACGCGCACTTCTCCGCCTTGGTGTACAGGTCATGCTCCAACAACCGCTTCAGCACCCTGCGAACGAGAGACACATGCTCAGCACGCGTAGCGGAATACACGAGGATGTCGTCAATGTAAACCACCACTCCGCGCCCCAGCATGTCCCTAAACACATCGTTCACAAAGGACTGAAACACTGCCGGGGCATTCATCAACCCATACGGCATCACCAGGTATTCGTAGTGCCCCGTGGTGGTGCTGAAGGCCGTTTTCCACTCGTCTCCCTCACGGATTCGCACCAAATTGTACGCGCTCCTGACGTCCAGTTTCGTGAAGTAGCACGCCCCATGCATTGACTCGATGTATTGGGAAATCATGGGGATAGGATATGAATACCGGACCGTCAGTTTATTTAACACCCTGTAGTCAATGCATGGACGCAAACCCCCATCCTTCTTCCTCACGAAAAAGAAACTCGAGGAGGCGGGCGAGGTGGAACGGCGGATCTGTCCCTGCCGCAGGGATTTGGCCACATAGGTCTCCATCGCTGCTGTCTCTGGCTGCGACAGGGGATACACATGACAATAAGGTGGCACAGCATCTCCCTTTAGGTCTATCGCACAATCCCCGGACCGATGTGGCGGCAAACGACTAGCCATGGTCTTAGAAAATACTAGCGCCAAATCGGCATACTCCGGGGGAATGCGCACTGCGGGGACATTGTCTGGACTTTCCACCGAGGTCGCACCAACGGAAACACCTAGGCACCTCTCCTGACATCCCTGAGACCACCCCGTCAACACCCTCTGCGACCAGGAAATCGTTGGGTTGTGTCCCGACAACCACGGAAGACCCAACACCACAGGGAAAGCAGGGGAATGAATTACGTGAAATTCAATCTGTTCTGTATGGGCGTGCTGGATAGTCATAGTGAGGGGCACCGTGACTTTCTCAACTAGACCGGTACCCAGAGGTTTGCTGTCTAAGCCCGTAATGGACCTAGGCCTGGGCAACGGCACCAGCGGAATGCGTAACCTCTGGGCGTAACCGCAGTCCATAAAATTCCCAGCTGCGCCTGAGTCTACGAGCGCCTTACACTGAGAATTAGCAAGGAAATCGGGGAAGGCCACCAAAAGTGTCATGTGAGTCGCAGAGAGCCCTGACAGTGTGTGTGGTCTACTCACCTGACTCGGTGTAGGGGTATCAGGCTTCCTCCGCTCAACCCTTCTCTGCTGGAAGCAGTGGGAGGTAGAGTGCCCCTTCCTCCCACAAAAGGAGCACTCCCTAGGCCGCACCGTCTCCCTATGTGCGGCGCCTCCCACCTCCATGGGTTCAGGTCTGACGACGGGGTGTGCCGGAGGAGGCAGATCATTCCCGGTGCGTCCGCGGGTGGCTAGCAGGTTGTCCAGCCGGATCGCCATGTCAACAAGCTGGTCAAACGTCAACATGGCGTCCCGGCATGCCAGCTCCCTACGGACGTCAGGCTGTATATGGCACCGGAAATGATCTATAAGCGCCCTCTCGTTCCAGCCCGACCCCGCCGCCAGGGTCCTGAATTCCAGGGCGAAGGCCTGCACGCTCCTCGTCCCCTGCCTGAGGTGCACAAGACGCTTGCCGACCTCCCTGCCATCGGGCGGATGATCGAAAACGGCTCGAAAGAGGCCGACGAACGCCCAGTCCAACGCCTTGCCCCTCAGGCAGGAGACAAGGGCCGAGAACTTCTCCCTATCCCCCGGGTGAGGGTTGAGGGAGGTGAAATAAAGCCCCAGCTGCAGCAAGAATCCAGAGCAGTGTGCTGCGTCTCCGTGGAATCCCTGGGGACGGCTCAGCTGTATGGTCCTCGTCTGCGGCGGTGGAGACGATGGCAAGGGCACCTCGGCCGGGTTGATCGCTGATGGCACCTGCTCGGCCAACATTCTCGACTCCAACCGTCTCACCGTCTCGACACATATTGGTCACGGCCTCCCCCAGGGACCCGATCATGTCTCCATGCTGTTGCAGCAGGTCGCTCCCGGCTGACTCCATTCTTCTGGTGTGGTATTCTGTCACAGCGGTGTCATCGTGGTGTGATGAAATAAAAGGAGTCAAACGCAGGGAGGTGGTTAACGTAGCTTTGTTTTCTACGATTTCTTTTTAAAATGGCACACAAATAAACAAGGCGCACAAGCGCAAAACAAGCGTGCATAAGTCTCTCAGGACAACACCCAAAACATAGAACAATACCACACAAAGACACCCAGAAACACAGGAACTAATATAGGCAACCTAATGAGGGAATGGACACCAGATGTGTGCAATAACAAGACATGACAGTGCCGTGGGAGGAGGAGCGGCGTGACTAGAAGGCCGGCGATGACACACGCCGAATACCACGTCGGGGGGGATGGCGCGTCTTCCACGCGCGTCCTCGTTACACCTGGAGGAATTTTGCCAAGATGAATGGACAGCTATACCACCTGCAAGAATTTGGGGCCTCATAGACAACTATTACAAAAGACTGCACACTGTCATTGATGCTAACGGGGGCAATACACATTATTAAGAACTAAGGGTATGCAGACTTGGGGTCAGTTCATTTTTTTCTTTGTTGCCATGTTTTGTTTTATGATTGTGCCATTCTGCTATAACCTACAGTTGAATATGAATGCCATTAGAAATAAAAGACGTGTTTTTGCCTGCTCACTCATGTTTTCTTTACAAATGGTACATACAGTAAGGGAAAAAATTATTTGATCCCCTGCTGATTTTGTACGTTTGTTTGCCCACTGACAAAGAAATGATCAGTCTATAATTTTAATGGTAGGTTTATTTGAACAGTGAGAGACAGAATAACAACAAAAAAATCCAGAAAAACGCATGTCAAAAATATTATAAATTGATTTGCATTTTAATGAGTGAAATAAGTATTGGACCCCTCTGCAAAACATGACTTAGTACTTGGTGGCAAAACCCTTGTTGGCAATCACAGAGCTCAGACGTTTCTTGTAGTTGGCCACCAGGTTTGCACACATCTCAGGAGGGATTTTGTCCCACTCCTCTTTGCAGATCTTCTCCAAGTCATTAAGGTTTCGAGGCTGACGTTTGGCAACTCGAACCTTCAGCTCCCTCCACAGATTTTCTATGGGATTAAGGTCTGGTTACTGGCTAGGCCACTCCAGGACCTTAATGTGCTTCTTCTTGTTGCCTTGGCCGTGTGTTTTGGGTCATTGTCATGCTGGAATACCCATCCATGACCCATTTTCAATGCTCTGGCTGAGGGAAGGAGGTTCTCACCCAAGATTTGACGGTACATGGCCCCATCCATCGTCCCTTTGATGCGGTGAATTTGTCCTGTCCCCTTAGAAGAAAAAAACCCCCAAAGCATAATGTTTCCATCTCCATGTTTGATGGTGGGGATAGTGTTCTTGGGGTCATAGGCAGCATTCCTCCTCCTCCAAACACGACGAGTTGAGTTGATGCCAAAGAGCTCTATTTTGGTCCCATCTGACCACAACACTTTCACCCAGTTTTCCTCTGAATCACTCTGATGTTCATTGGCAAACTTCAGAGGGGCCTGTACATGTGCTTTCTTGAGCAGGGGGACCTTGCGGCCGCTGCAGGATTTCATTCCTTCACGGCGTAGTTTTCTTGGTGACTATGGTCCCAGCTGCCTTGAGACCGTTGACAAGATCCTCCTGTGTAGTTCTGGGCTGATTCCTCACCGTTCTCATTATCATTGCAACTCCATGAGGTGAGATCTTGCATGGAGCCCCAGAACGAGGGAGATTGACAGTTCTTTTGTGTTTCTTCCATTTGCGAATAATTGCACCAACTGTTGTCACCTTCTCACCAAGCTGCTTGGCGATGGTCTTGTAGCCAATTCCAGCCTTGTGTAGGTCTACAATCTTGTCCCTGACATCCTTGGACAGCTCTTTGGTCTTGGCCATGGTGGACAGTTTGGAATCTGATTGCTTCTGTGGACAGGTGTCTTTTATACAGGTAACAAGCTGAGATTAGGAGCACTCCGTTTAAGAGTGTGCTCCTAATCTCAGCTCGTTACCTGTATAAAAGACACCTGGGAGCCAGAAATCTTTCTGATTGAGAGGGTATCAAATATTTAATTCACTCATGAAAATGCAAATCAATTTATAACATTTTTGACATGCGTTTTTCTGGATTTGTTTTCACTGTTCAAATAAACCTACCATTAAAATTATAGACTGATCATTTCTTTGTCAGTGGGCAAACATACAAAATCAGCAGGGGATCAAATAATTTTTTCCCTCACTGTATATTACCAATTCTCCTGAGGTATGCAAACTTTTGAGCACAACTGTATCTCCAAAAATGTAGGTGCAAAATACAGATATGCAAAACAAAGGTATAAATAACAACTAACTAATTAACTAATTTTTTAAGCTTTTTCCCAGCTCAGTTTCCCGGTGTGAATAATGTTCAGCTCACTTAACTTGCAGGATATTTTTGTGTATACCTTATCATTACAGATCGCCATTTCCAGTTCCAGGATTTTGGTCCTCAGCATACACACTCAATAAGGCCTGGACTTCATCATCGGGGGTATTAATGTGAACTGCATGCTGGTTCTCATCACTTTGGAGTTTATTATATCAAATGCACTTGTTAGAAATCAGCCGTTTCGTATAGTGGTTGAAATAATGATTGCGTACCCGGAGAGATTAATTTATTTATTGCAAAAATTGATAGTCTATTGTTCATGATGTTACAGACTCGGTCTTCATACTCCGTCTTACAAACACGATCTCAACTCAATCGCAAAGACACTTCCGGTTGTCCTATACTTTATAGACATTCCAACCTGGAATACACATCCCAGTACTGTAAACCCATTGGCTAATTACTGTCGCGCTTTGAATGAACGTGACTTCCTGTGTATGGATAAACAGATGGTCTGTTGTAAACTCAACATAACATACACTTCAAAGCACTAAGTTGCTGTCTGAATAAAAGACGGTGTCTGTCGGCTACACACGAATCAAGTGCACAATAAGCACCCTGGTGACATAAATTATCCACCCAACTTTTGTATCACACCTTTAAATACAACACAAACAATATGGTTTGGAGACCAATCACGTGCTGAAATTAGTTCAGAGTGCTACAAGGAAATGTTGAAGGAGCATTGAATTACTTTTAGAGTTAAGTGCTCCTAACATTAGCTCTGTGATGAAACTACAGTACTTTAGTCAAAGCTAAACATGCCCCTTCACTGAACACTTATAGTCATTATTTAAAAGGGAAATCACAAAATGAACTGGTCTGCTGGTGAAGAAGTTCTGCTTTCATCCAAGGTAAAATCCCCATGACAGATAGCTAGGTAGCTAATGTTAACTCTGTGATGAAACTACACTACTTTAGTCAAAGCTAAACGTGCCCCTTCAGTGAACGCTGAGAAACGTTAGCTCCCACAGAGCTAACATTAGTTAGATAGCTACCTGTTATGGAAATAAAGAAACACAAGTGTTGACTTTTTGAAAACACATGCTATACATCACAATGTTAATACAAAGGAGTTCCATTACAAGGCCCCGTTTTTTATAAGTCTCTGAAAATGATTTAATGCAAAACCAAATCTAGAAATACTTCAGAAGCATTGTCTGAGTAATCACATTTGGCAGCGTTGGTAGCTTTTTTAATTTCACGTTAGCGTAAAATGATATTATCGTCAGAGTCCCTGAACCACTCCTCCACGGCCTGAACATAGCAGAAACACCCTACCCAGGGGCACAACGGAGGCTGGAAACCGAGGACCACCTGGCGCCCTCGAGCCAGTGTCTCCACTCCTCCAGTGCCAACTTCACCACCAGTAACTCACGATCACCCACATCGTAGTTCCGCAGCAGCCAGTTTCCTGGAGATGTACACAGCGGTGGAGACCTTAGACGCGTCGACCTCAACCGTGAAGAGCTTGAGCGGGTCCAGATGTCATGGTAGGGGAGCTGTGGGGAATCTGCCCTTCAAGTTGAGGAAGGCCTTCTCAGCCTCCGGGGTCCAGGGAAGGCGCTGAGGTTGGCCGTTAAGCAGCAATGTGAGATGGTGCTGAATCCCCTGATGAACCGGTGGTAGAAGTTGGCAAATCAATGAAGGATTGCAGTTCCTTGATGGTGTTTGGGACTGGCCATAACTTCACCGCCTCCACCTTAAGCTTCTCCATCTTGACGCCCTCCGGAATGATGCGCTACCTCAGGAAGGAGACGGTGGGTGGAAAGAGCACCTCTCGCCTTTTACGTATAGCTCGTGGTCGAGCAGACGTTGGAGAACAGTACGGACGTGGGCCACATGTTCAGAGTATGTCGGGGAGGACACCAGGATGTCGTCGACGTAAACTACCAAGTATCCCAGAACATCATATCCCGGAACATCTCGTTCTGGAATGACAGGAACACAGCAGGGGCATTGACCTGCCCGTATGGCATGACCAAGTACTCATAGTGGCCCGACGCCGTGCTGAAGGCTGTCTTCCACTTGTCTCCCTCCCGGATTCGCAACAGGTTGTAGGCGCTCCGGAGGTCGAGTTTAGTGAAGAAACGTGCCCCGCTCAGCTGCTTGATGGCCGATGGGACGATGGGCATCGGGTACCTGAACTTGATCGTGATGTTGTTCAGCCCCTGGTAGTCAAAACAGGGCCAAAGCCCCCTGTCCTTCTTCTTAACGAAGACGAAGCTTGCTGAAGCAGGGGAGGTGGAATGGCGGATGTGCCCCTGCTCCAGCGTTTCCCTGATGTACAGTTAGGTCCAGAAATATTGGGACACTGACAGAATTTTCATAATTTTGGCTCTGTACGCCACCACAATGGATTTGAAATGAAACAACCGAGATGCAATTAAAGTGCAGACTTTCAGCTTTAACCCAAGGGGTTGAACAAAATTATTGTATGAAACGTTTAGGAATTTCAAACATTTTTATACAGGGTCCCCTTATTTCAGGGGCTCAAATGTAATTGGACAAATCATAAATACAATATTCATTATTAATACTTTGTCGAGAATCCTTTGCAGGCATTGACTGCTTGAAGTCTGGAACGCATGGACCTCACCAAATGCTGGTTTCCTCCTTTGTGATGCTTTGCCAGGCCTTTACTGCAGCTGTCTTCAGTTGTTGTTTGTTCATGGGTCTTTCTGCCTTTATTTGTGTCTTCAGCAAGTAAAATGAATGAGATCAGGTGATTGACTCAGCCATTGCAGAATATTCCACTTCTTTGCTTTAATAAACACCTGGGTTGCTTTTGTAGTTTTTTTGGGTCACTGTCCATCTGTAAAGTGAAGCGCCATCCAATCAACTTCGCTGAATTTTGCTGAATCTGAGCATACAATATATCCCTATACACTTCAGAATTCATCCGGCTGCTTCTGTCTTTCTTCACATCATCAATAAACACTAGTGACCCAGTGCCATTGGAAGCAATGCATGCCCATGACATCAAACTGCCTCCACCATGTTTTACAGATGATGTGGTATGCTTCGGATCATGAACCATTCCAAGCCTTCTCCATACTTTTTTCTTCCCATCTCTTACGCATGCAGGTACCCTGTATGAGCATTTGTGTTTTTCTCCTCCTTCTGCCCTAATCACAGGTGTCCCTTATGTTCCTGATTGTGCTCGTTGGTGTTTCCCACATGGCAGTCATGAGTGCATCACCTGACTGCTGAGCTGGACCAATGAGTGGACACTCCTCCTGATTGCACCAGCTGTTCCTTTTATCCATTACCCAATCACATTACACATCCCTGGTTTAAAAACCCAGTCAGTTGGTTCTCCCAAAGAGACTCTTTATGCTGCATCACACATAAGTTGACATAGACACAAACTCTTGCGATGTACCCGTTTGATAGACAGACACTTTTGTTCATCCATATATCACACAGCTTTAGCACATACATCTCACTTTGTCCTGTTTCGTATGAGTATGTATTGCTGTGGTGTTTTGTTTGGTGTTGTCTAGCAAATTGTTTGCTGTTTAGTCCCTGTTTAACCTGTGTGTTTTGTTCATACTTGGGGGAAGTGGATTTTTAGCAAGTCGCCCTTGGGCATACACAACCCGTAGGAAAACTTTGTCTAAAAACACTAGTTAGAACTGGGTGGACCACCCACTGTATTTTTGTATAGGTTAGTAATTAGCTAAGCGGTCCCTGACAGGCAAGTTCAGTTTAGAGGTTTTTGACTATATTATTTCATTCCTTGGGTCCAGCTCAGCCCCTTTTCTCTAACCCATTTACTGTGTGTTCATAATAAACGTTTTGTTTGACGGTAGCTTTGGTTGTCTGTGTTGTTTGTTCTCACTGTTACTGTTACACTACACTACTTTGCCTGAGTTTTACGGGTCTCTGTACCATCCACCCTAGACTGCTAGAGCCACGGGGTTTGTAACACCATCATTCTGTTTCAGGTTGATCATAATTTCATCTGTCCAAAGAATGCTCTTCCAGAACTGGTCTGGCTTTTTTAGATGTTTTTTTGGCAAAGTCTAATCTGGCCTTTCTATTCTTGAGCCTAATGAATGGTTTGCACCTTGTGGTGAACCCTCTATTTGCCATTGTGAAGTCTTCTCTTTATGGTAGACTTGGAAAATGACATGCCTACCTCCTGGAGAGTGTTCTTCACTTGGCTGGATGTTTTAACACTAGAACCGCCAGGCCTTTTTTACCCCCTATAACAGCCAGAGCCGAATGCCGTTTGGCGTCATTAGCATTCGAATTGTCCCTATTAGCGTGGACATTCTACTCTGCAGCATCACCATCCAGCCAGAGCATCAGTTCATCTACTGGGTCGTTATCAAACTATATAGAATATTAAAACAAATATATATGAAATACAGAATTTGTTTGTTTTAAATGGTTAATGAATTTGAAAAATACAAGAATGTGTTTGTATTGAAGGTCTCATCATACTAAAAAAACGACAAAAAAAGAATACATAGAAAAAGAAGAGGTCCGAAATGAATAAGTGGTGAACTGCAGTAGTGGGGCTATGATTTCAACGCCAATGCATAGCTCTAGTCTCCTAGATTATTGGTACAGTGGATATAAAAAGTCTACACACCCCTGTTAAAATGCCAGGTTCTTGTGATGTAAAAGAATGAGACAAAGATAAATCATGTCAGAACTTTTTTCACCTTTAATGTGACCTATAACGTGAACAATTCAATTGAAAAACAAACTGAAATCTTTGAGGGGGGAAAATAAAAAACCCACAATAACCTGGTTGCATAAGTGTGCACACTCTTAAACTAATACTTTGTTGAAGCACCTTTTGATTTTATTAAAGCACTCAGTCTTTTTGGGTAGGAGTCTATTAGCATGGCACGTGTCAATATTTGTGCAATATTTGTGAAACTCCTGTGCACAGCCCTCTTCAGATCACCCCACAGATGTTCAATTGGATTTAGGTCTGGGCTCTGGCTGGGCCATTCCAAAACGTTAATCTTCTTCTGGTGAAGCCATGCTTTTGTGGGTTTGGATGTGTGCTTTGGGTCGTTGACGTGCTGAAAGGTGAACTTCCTCTTCATCTTCAGCTTTCTAACAGACGCCTGAAGGTTTTGTGCCAAAATTGCCTGGTATTTGGAACTGTTCATAATTCCCTCCACCCCGACTAAAGCCCCGGTTCCAGCTGAAGAAAAACAGCCCCAAAGCATGATGCTGCCACCACCATGCTTCACTATGGGTATGGTGTTCTTTGGGTGATGTGTAGTGTTGTTTTTGCGCCAAACATACCTTTTGGAATTATGGCCAAAAAGTTCAACCTTGGTTTCATCAGACCATAACACATTTTCCCACGTGCTTTTGGGGGACTTGATGTTTGTTTTTGCAAACTTCAGCTGGGCTTGGATGTTTTTATTTGTAAGAAAAGTCTTCCGTCTTGCCACCCTACTCCATAGCCCATTCATATGAAGAATATGAGAGATTGTTGTCACATGTAGCACACAGCCAGTACTTGCCAGAAATTCCTGCAGTTCCTTTAATGTTGCTGTAGGCCTCTTGGAAGCCTCCCTGACCATTTTTCTTCTCGTCTTTTCATCAATTTTGGAGGGACGTCCAGTTCTTGGTAATGTCTCTGTTGTGCCATATTTTCTCCACTTGATGATGAATGTCTTCACTGTGTACCATGGTATATCTAATGCTTTGGAAATTCTTTTGTACCCTTCTCCTGACTGATATCTTTCAACAATGAGATCCCTCTGATGTTCTGAGATGCAACTAAGAAAATGTCAGCAAAATCCTACTAGAACAACTGAACTTTATTTGTGATTAATCAGAGTCACTTTAAACCATGGCAGGTGTGTAATGACTTCTATTTAACATGAGTTTGAATGTGATTGGTTAATTCTGAACACAGCCACATCCCCAGTTATAAGAGGGTGTGCACACTTATGCAACCAGGTTATTGTAAGGTTTTTATTTTTCATTTTTCCCCCTCGAAGATTTCAGTTTGTTTTTCAATTGAATTGTTCAAGTTATAGGTCACATTAAAAGTGGAAAAAGTTCTGACATGATTTATCTTTGTCTCATTCTTTTACATCACAAGAACCTGGCATGTTAACAGGGGTGTGTAGACTTTTTATATCCACTGTATATAGGATTTTTCTATAGGTGACATGAAAACGTTATCGAAAAACCGAGAGGAGCTGTTAGAAAAAGACGAGGTCCGAAATGAATAGGCTGTGAACGGCGCGTCTTTGCAGATCTCTCCTGCGGGTTGTAGTGGGGCTATCGAGTTGATCTCAATGCCAGTGCATAGCTCTAGTCTCCTAGATAACTGGCATATAATATTGTTCTGTAGGTGACATCAATAAATTATCAACAAACAGAGGGGAGTTATTAGAAAAAGGCGAGGTCCGAAATGAATAGGTGGTGAACCGTGTGTCTTTGCAAGCCTCTCCCGGGGGTTGTAGTGGGGCTATCGGGCTGGTCTCAATGCCAGTGCATAGCTGTACCTAGATTACTGGCATATAAGATCTTTCTATAGTTGACATGAGAGGAGTTATTAGAAAAAGATAGAAAAGAGATATCGTTGGAATTTCATTTTGTGAATAATTATTTACCCTAATACATTTCTAAAATATTAATCTTCAGTAAAATAAGCAGAGAAAATTCAAAGAGAGACGATAGGATGTGTTGGCAATTTAGTTTCTCTTTCCCTCCTAAAATAATGTAGATTTACATTTTCGATTTAAATTTGATGAATTACCCTACACAATAAGCTGAATCTACAATTTAAGTAGCCTATATCATTTGTATATCATTTGTATTATATTTCAATAATAGCCTAATTAAGTTTTCATTCATTTGGGACTTTCGCGCATTCATCCATTGACGTCACGCATTCAGTGAGGGGTGATTAGCGCCTGGGTACCATTTGGGTACCAACGCTAAGTGGCGTGGGCTGTTGGCGGATTAAGTCGGAAAACAGGGTAAAAAAAAACAGGTAAATTGTCTCTAAACCGTTTTCTGTTTGTCAGTTTAGAATTCCGACAACGGAACAATGTAATATACGCCTATTTAGGAAAAGTCATGGAAGGAGGAGGGTGTAGCTTTCAAAATGAGTTTGTAAAAAATTACAAACTCAAACAACAATTGGCGTAGGCATTTGGCGATTCTAGTGTTAAAGGGGTTTCCTTTACCATGGAAAGGATCCTACGATCATTCACCACTGTTATCTTCCGTGGCCTTTTTGTGTTGCAGAGCTCACCAGTGCATTCTTTTTTCTCAGAATGTACCAAACTGTTGATTTGGCCACTCCTAATGTTCCTGCTATCTCTCTGATGGATTTTTTTCGGAGCCTAAGGATGGCCTGTTTCGCTTGCATTGAGAGCTTCTTTGACCGCATGTTGTGGTTTCACAGGAACAGCTTCCAAATGTGAATGCCACACCTCGATTCAACTCCAGACACTTAAATTGCTTAATTGATGAAGAAAAAATGAAGGAATAGCCCACACCTGTCCATGAAACAGCTTTTGAGTCAATTGTCCAATTACTTTGGGTCCCTTGATATGAAGGAAGCTACATATTAAAGAGCTGTAATTCCCAAACCCTTCCACCAATTTGGATGTGAATACCCTCAAATTAAAGCTGAGAGACAGCACTTTACGCCCATAGTCATTATCTAACTGTGACTTGAATATATTTTGGTAAACAGCCAAAATAACAAAACTAGTGTCCAATTATTTCCAGACCTAACTCTAGGTCTCCATGGCATTGTTTTCAGACACCAAGAGGGGGTAGATCCGGCTTCGGGGGGGTGTGGCTTCTGGTATGAGGTCTATGGCGCAGTCCCAGGAATGTTGAGCAGGGAGACACCTGGCTCTCTTGCTGGAAAACACCCCGCTTAATCTGCGTACTTCCGCAAGATGTTGTCTGGGAGGGCGCCCTCTGGGCTCTCCACCGACGTACAGTGAGGGAAAAAAATATTTGATCCCCTGCTGATTTTGTACGTTTGCTCACTGACAAAGAAATGATCAGTCTATAATTTTAATGGTAGGTTTATTTGAACAGTCATAGACAGAGTAACCACAAAATATCCAGAAAAACGCATGTCAAAAATGTTATAAATTGATTTGCATTTTAATGAGTGAAATAAGTATATGAACACCATCCCCACCGTCAAACATGGAGGTGGAAACATTATGCTTTGGGGTGTTTTCTGCTAAGGGGACAGGGCAACTTCACCACATCAAAGGGACGATGGACGTGGCCATATATCTTGGGTGAGAACCTCCTTCCCTCAGCCAGGGCATTGAAAATGGGTCGTGGATGGGTATTCCAGCATGACAATGACCCAAAACACACGGCCAAGGCAACAAAGGAGTGGCTCAAGAAGAAGCACATTAAGGTCCTGGAGTGGCCTAGCCAGTAACCAGACCTTAATCCCATAGAAAATCTGTGGAGGGAGCTGAAGGTTCGAGTTGCCAAACGTCAGCCTCGAAACCTTAATGACTTGGAGAAGATCTGCAAAGAGGAGTGGGACAAAATCCCTCCTGAGATGTGTGCAAACCTGGTGGCCAACTACAAGAAACGTCTGAGCTCTGTGATTGCCAACAAGGGTTTTGCCACCAAGTACTAAGTCATGTTTTGCAGAGGGGTCGAATACTTATTTCACTCATTAAAATGCAAATCAATTTATAACATTTTTGACATGAGTTTTTCTGGATTTTTTTTGTTGTTATTCTGTCTCTCATTGTTCAAATAAACCTACCATTAAAATTATAGAATGATCATGTCTTTGTGAGTGGGCAAACATACAAAATCAGCAGGGGATCAAATACTTATTTCTCTCACTGTAGCTCCACACATGATGGTTAAGCTGGTCTTCCGACACTCCGAGGACCATCCCAGGATCTTCCGTTTGCTCCAGGCGATGTTGGGGTGTTTTTTTCTGGAGCCATGGAAGAACCAGGATGATGGGGTGTGTGGATGACATCATCACCATAAATTCCAGTCTCTCTCGATGGCAGCCGTTGATGGTGAGAGTGGGGGGGTGGGTCACATCGGTAATTGAACCGCACCCCACAGGACAGCCATCTAAATTCTGGATGGACATCGAGGACCTCAAACGGCGTAACCACATCCCAAGTACCAGGGAACGATCAATGAAGCTCCCCGCGGCCCCAGAGTCAATCAGAGCTGTGGATGTAGGGAAAGTTAACAGACAACACCACCAAGCAACAGAAAGGGCCTGCTATATTATGTAAAGACAAGCCACCTACTGTGCCAGCCTGTGCTGTCCGGCTACTCACCACCTTCCTGCTCTCCATTTGGGCCGAGGCACACCCCTTCTGGAAGTGCCCCTTCTCACCGCAGAACAGGCACAGACCCCGTTGACTCCGTCACTCTCTCTCCTTTGCGGCGAGCCTCATAATTTCCGGTTTCATGAACTCAGGTTCTGGCTCCATCCGAGAGGGGGAAGGATGGGCATGGCGCGTTAAATAGTCACGGTCCCGGAGCTGCCCGTCAATGGCAATGGCCTGGGTGATGTAGACGTCCAGCGGCATGGAAGTGCTTATGCACGCCAGCTCCATCTGAACCTCAGTCCCCAGTCCCCTGCGAAATGCGGTCCGTAGAGCCGGCTCATTCCAACCACTGGACGCCGCCACCGTCTGGAACAACAGTGCTCCGAGGCCATGCCCGTTCCCTGCCAAAGGTGCATAAGCCGCTCGCCTCCATCCCGCCCCTCTGCGGGATGGTCAAACATGGCTCGGAACTGAGCAATGAAACTGGAAAAAGACCTCATCCCATAGCGCAGTTACCTATTCGAGGGCGCACCCAGTTCAGAGAGTGATTATCGTGGTTAACTTCTCGTAATCTGTATAACACTCATCTCCAAAATACAAGACACATTGGAAAAGGAAACCACGACAACCCTCTGGAGTGCCATCATATTTTTCAGGCAAGGCTCTCTGGAGTTCTCTTACCTGGGCGCGGCTTGACTTCACACGGTCGACAACGGGAGGTGCAGCAGCTCCAGCTGGCCCAGTAAGTCTCTCCCCTCCCGACCATGCTGCCACGTGTGACATCATCTCGCCGAACACTGTTACCAATCTGACGATCTGTCCCTCTATGGCGCGGAGTCTATCCTCTAGCTCCGGCGCATGTCCCGATGCTCCAGACCCTCCCCATGTCCACCCTGACTCATCTCGAACTGAGTAGAGCAGGGAAAACAAAAAGGAAAACCGAAAACTGAAACTGAAAAAAACTAAAAAAAAGTGCCTCTGTGGGGATGGGTTATTCTGTGAGGTGCGAGGTTAGCGAGTGCATCAAAAGGAGAGGGAAAAACAAAATGTAACAACACAGAGAATCAGCAGCTCATCTACTCTTTTCTTTTAATGAAGAAACACACAACACGGTTTCAAAGGAACAACACAATAACCCGTGATGTGCGGGTGAAAACCAGGAACTAAAATAGACAACATAATGACTAACAAGAAACTGGTGTGTGTGTGTGTGTGTATGTGTGTGTGTGTGTGTGTGTGTGGGGTGCGTTTGCCATCGTCTCCAGCCGGCAGTTAGTAAACCGGCCAGGTGGAGCAGTGGAGCGGGGCTGAGCATGCAGCTCCACGCGGAGCAACCGTCCCAGCAACGTTCGTACAGTTGATAAAAACGTAGCTACTTAACAATACATTGTAGATTTTGTCATCTTGTTTTTGTCGAGTTGGCTAACGCAAGACAGCTTAGAGTGAAAACAGCGTTAGATCCATGTTTAGTTGTTGCTACATTTGCAGTAGTTCGACAACATTTGCCTCTTTCTCATGAATGTTGAGAAATAAATTGCATCGGTGTCAAGAATTTTTTATTAGCTCCTAGATTTGTCTACTTAAAAAAAACATGTACAATTATCTGCAAAAAATTAAACACGATTAATGAAGAAAGTGCAACATTGAAGTCAATACCTATGTTTTCAATGGGGTTAGTAATGGATTGTTGACAAACAAATGTCTCTTCAGTGGACGTTGATAACCGAATCGCATTGGTGAAAGGATCCATTCATTTAGCTTATTGATTTGCCCATTACTAACATTACATTAAACATGTAGAAGGCGATCTAATACTACCCTTAGATTGCCTTTTTGAATGTGCCTATCATTATCTGATATTATTCTTGAAACAGTTGGACATAGAGTGGGTAAAGAGGAACACTGGAGGGGCCTTGAAACCGTTGAAGACTGTTGCCTAACTGGTGTTATTTTATTAATTTTTTTACTTAAATATGTTATTTTTATTTTACATTCCATTGTACGGAAGATGTTGTTACAGAGTAACAAATAATGGACAAAGAAAAATGTCATTTAATAAATTATCTGTTTTAATTTAAGAAGTCTACTTCCTGAGTATCTTTTAGGCTGGTTCTAAGCACAATCCTTGCAGAAAAAGGTATATTTTTCATCTAAGCTATTATAATAGAAAAATCAGCAAATATATATGGTATCAGTGAATTGTTCCACTCAAAAATCGGAGTCAGGTACAAAAAGGCCATATCGGTCAGGCTCTACTTTATACGTAGTTATTATTATACAGCTAACAATAGTTAGCTAAGAGGCTAGCCAATATAATTACTGGTAGGTAATGGTCCTGGGCAACCGCACCTTGCTCAGCTTCAGATTGTTCCAACTATTCCACCTCCTCTCTCATACATCAGTAATATGTGCCTTAGGAAGAGATCTGCCTTGGGAAACAAAAAAATTGCTGTTTTTATATCATTACAACAAAAATAACCACTACAAAAAATTGACTTTCAGTTTGCACCATTTTCCTTTTAAAAAATATTTCTGCTTTTCCCATGGATGAAAAACTTGGGCCTTTTCAAGCTAAGACCACAAGACTATTGATTGCAAAATGTCGAACTCTCCAGTGCTCTTTTCTGTCAGAGGTCTGGGTACACATTGACCAATGTTATGCCAAACAAGGCAGGCTTCTCAAAGATAAACAACACCAAAAGACAACCAAAATAATGAGCAGATGAGCTGGGGCTTGTTACATCCCCAAGGCCGTACCAATGACCCTGGCAGTTACAATAGACCAGGTTGCTATGTTGACACTAACCCTTGCAGATTGATTTGACGACACTCCTGACATATCAGTTCTGGTAATTATGCATGACTAGCACAGACTCCCTTAGTGTTACCCTTTTGGTTCAAGTCTTGCGTAGTAAAAGTCATCTAAATGTGATAGCATTGCTTCCATTACCTATCTCCCAACTACAGTTTCAGGTTTTTTTTTTTTTTTCTCTTGGTTGTGGGAGCGCAAGGCAGAAATATACTGTATGAGATCAAATATGCCTTCTCTGGTTTCATAATGACTCAGATTGGTAGCCTAAAGAGTTAATGAAAACTGAAATGAGATAAGAGGGGATGGCCTCACAAGACTTAGAAGGGTAAAGGAAATACGTAACATTCATAGAAGACTTCATACATTGGGATGATAAGGTGTGAATGTATAAAAGCAGAATCAGTAACCTACAGGGGGCCAGATAGATTGTGAGACGGGCAGCATGACTCCTCCGTCCCAGCTACTGCTTCTGCTTCTGCAGATCTCCTGCTCCTTGGCCTCTTATTTTTATGGAGGAACCTTACACTTTAATGCCACTGGACTCAACCCAGATGGAACCTACACGGTAATACAATTTACCACTGTCTTTATTTGTCTACTGTTTTACCAATTTATTTTAACATTCTATAATTACAGAACAAGTTTTTGTTCTAAACTTTGACAATTCTTTGGGTGGACAACGCTCAATTTGGGTGTTCTACAATCAATCTAGAAGCGATCAATAACATCTCAACTAGATCTATCTGTAGTCCATTGTCATATGTTCTGCAGATTTTAAACATATCTTTTGAACAGCATGACAATCTGGAGACTAGAAGCAGCAGCAATATTTATAATTCTGTCTGTAGATGTTTTGGGGTTGTCTGATTAAAGCACACAAGTTGTGCTTATTTGACAGACTATTTGTCTACAGACTAATGTACTTACAGTCATGTGAAAAAGTACACCCGCTGGAATGGTATTTATTAGCTAAATTCCAATCACATTCATTGATAAAGTTAACCCAATTTAACAAATCCCACACAAAAAATAACTTTGAAACCATATACACAATTAAAATAAAGAAATATGCAATTTTGTTGTGTGGAAAATGTTTGTACACCCCTAACTTTACTCTCATGTAAAATTTCTTAAAATTAGAGTTTGGCGCCCCAAAACCGACGCACATGATCAGAATTGAATTAGATGTATTTTGACAACACATCACCCCAATTTTGAGAGAAATTTATATCCATCACAAAGAATCACAAATAAATTAAAAGGGCAATATGTAAGATTTGCACTGTACTACTAACATAAATGCAAGCAAAAATGACCAGTAGATATTTACAGTTATTCTTTTTAGTCAATGTTTGCTGAGCTCCGGCACATATGGTAGAAATGAGACCAAAGGGGAGCTGAGCTCCCAGACTTCCACTAGCCAGCAGTTTAACATTTTAGATGCAACTTGAAAGTAGAAACTAGGGCTCCCCCACTTCCCAAATCCCAATTTAACCCCTGCTTATAATCTCTTGCATGATCACATGCAACAGTATACAATACGAGTTAAAAGTTTGGAAACAACTACTCACTCAAGGGTATCTTTTTATTTTTACTATTTTACACATTGTAGAATAATAATGAAGATATCAAAACGATGAAATAACAAACATGGAATCATATAGTAACCAAAAAAGTACTAAACAAATCAAACATTACATTTCATATTGTAGATTCTTCAAGTAGCAACCCTTTGCCTTTATTACAGCTTTGCACACTCTTTTGCATTCTCTCAACCCACTTCATGAGGAAGTCACCTGGAAAACATTTCAATTGACAGGTGTGCCTTGTTAGTTTATTTGTGGAATCTATTTTTTTGGAATGTGTTTGAGACAATAAGTTGTGTTGTGACAATGTAGGGTTGGTAGACAGAAGTCCATCATTATGACTGTACTGTAGTAGTCCATATTATGACATGTCCTTCGGTCTGATGAGGCCAAATGTGAGATTACTGGTTCCAACTGCCGTGTCTTTGCGGAAAGCAGACTGGTTGGATGGATGATTTCCGCAAGTGTGGTTCCCACCGTGAAGCATGGAGAAGGAGCTATAATTGTTATGGGGGTACTTTGCTGGTGACATTATCAGTGAATAATATAGAATTCAAGACCCACTCAAAAAGCATGGCTACCACAGCATTCCGCAGCGTTATGTCATCTGGTTTGCGCTTTGTGGGGTTATCATTTTTTTTTTCAACTGGGCAAAAACACACCTCCAGGTTGTGTGAGGGCTATTTGACCAAGAAGGAGAGTGATTGTGCTGCATCAGATGACCCGGCCTCATCAATCACCTGACCACAACCCAACTGATATGGTTTTGAATGAGCTGGACCGCAGACCGAAGGAAAAGCAACCAACAAGTGCTGAGCATATGTGGGAACTCCATCAAGACTGTTGGAATAGCATTCCAAGTGACTACCTCATGAAGTGGGTTGAGAGGATATACAAAGCTTGTATCAAGGCAAACGGTGGCTACCTGAAGAATCTAAAATACACATGTATTTTGATTTGTTTTACACTTTTTTGTTAACATAATTCCATATTCATAGTTTTGATGTTTTCACTATTAAAAATTATTTACAGTACTAAAAATAAAGGAATACCCTTAAATGAGTAGGTATGTACAAACATTTGACTGACACTGTATTTCACAATCAAAATATGTAAATGAAATGGGACAGGAAAAGGAATGTATTTTTAGCAACTAAATTGTTATTTTACGGCCAAGTTTATGCACAGCAAAATGTTTTAAAACGTAGACAATCGAAACAATCCTGAGTAATGTTCTCATTCAACAAACACCACATTAATATTAATCCCTGTCCTACAAACAAACTATTTAAAAAAAAAAATCCTTACCTAATAGCCTTATCCATGGTTGGCAGTGGAAAAGTGAGGAATGCATTGGGTTGTGGCAATTCTAAAAAAAAAAACTATTTTGAGAGTTATTTGGCTACTATAGTTTCATTATACTCATTATAATTTGCTGTTTAGTTATTGTGAAGCAATCAATCGTTCTGTGAGAAAAAGGCAATTTGATGTTCTCTGTGTCTTTGTCAATGCATGATGTACTGGTCATCACTCTTCATTCTCAATTTGTCAGTTATTAATATTATCACCCATCATGTAATTTAAAACGGCATTTAGTCTAAAAAACATTTAGTTTAAATAGTTTTTCATCATTGTTATTTAGTTTAGCAGAATAAAGTGAGATAAAAAGAATATTGTCGTTTTTTGTTTATACATTCTAGGTGCATCTGAATCAATCAATACTATTTCTGAATGATTACAATTTATATTTGGTTTACTTAGGTGTCTTATCACCTATTTAAACATAATTTAAAAAAGTTTGTATAGGGATGGTATCTTTCAATAGTTTAAAGTTTATGCTCAGCCACCATCCCCAACCACGACTTCCTAGCAAACCTTTCATATAGAGCTACACGCGTATACTATTGCTCATAGCGGCAGTACTTATGCATATACAACAGGGAACTGTACTATTGTTTTACCATACACGTTTACCATATACTGCGGCCCTGTCCAAGAATTATTATTGTAATTGGCATAATTAGCATTAATTAACCTTAAAACTGTATCTGTTGAACTGTTCAATAGAGAAAATAAACCATTTAAAAATATATACATTATATTTAGGCTATCCAACAATTCTTAAACATGTTTCAACTATAACTAGTTTAATTAACTTAATTAATTTACATAATAATTTATTAACCTAAAACAGTATCTCAAAGTGTTCAAGCTAGAGGAAACAAACAACCATTCTTTACATAATTTTTGACTATGCCAACTTTAAAGACTTCTTACTGTAAAGAAGCTAGGTAACACACCACATACAGTTCTGTAAATGTATTTTTTTATGAATTTTCTTGTGACATTTTTGCCGGACTGTGTAAGTGGAGCTGGCCAAGAAGAGAGATTGTCTCTTACTGAGTGAGTGAGTGAACCTGCCTGACTGACTGACTGACTACCCATTGTTAAATATCGTAGTGGTTAGAGACACAGACTGTCACGTAGGCGACCAGAGATCAATCCCTGCCACGGACAAAACAAATTAGCCATTAGGATTTGTTCAGGATTGAATACAACTTCACTGACTACAAGCTTCAGCAGCTACATTATAGTAAGCCTAAAGTAAAACTTTTCACAGTGATATTGCAATGGATGAACTGCACCAACAAGGAACATTTTACTCTGGATTTTGATTCACATATTGTAGTGGTTGGCTGTTCAACTGTCATTGTTTTCTAAAGAAATGAATCATAGAGTGATTGGAGTCATTGTTTTCATTATAGGTAATGTATAGCTAGACTAAAACGTTGCTACAAGCTTCAGAAGCTACATTGTAGTGAGCCTAAAGCAAAACTGCTTATGGTTATATTGCAGTGGACGAACTGCACCGACAGTGAACATATTGCTCTTGATTTTGATTGATTTCGATTTACATAGCGTAGTTCACATAGCGTAGTGGTTAGCTATTCAACTGTCATTGCTTTCTAAAGAAATGAACCAACAATGAAGTGATTGGAGTCATTGTTTTCATTATAGTTATGGTATAGTTTTAGCAAGACATCTACAGTGATCTCTTACTAATGTAACAGGTTGAACTGAGTGTAGTGAACCTGTTATACCTGTTGTTGGTTTGGATGTTAGCTAATGTAGGGAACTAGTTTCGAGAACCATGGAGTTTCGACTAATTGGTTTGACAATGCAAGTAAACAGACACCACATCTCTACACATGAATCACGTGCAACAACACTCGCTGTTTAAATAGCATAGTGGTTAAAGACACAATCTGGCACATATGAAACGTTGCCTGTTTTTTTGTTCTGCAATGATTCTGTGCATTTCAGTTGGTGGAGCATGCCACTGGGCATGATTGTCATGCTGATGTCCAATATGAAAAAGTATAGAGTAGTACAGGTGCTGGTCATATAATTAGAATATAATCAAAAAGTTGATTTATTTCAGTAATTCCATTCAAAAAGTGAAACCTGTATAATGTATACATTCATTCCACACAGACTGATATATGTCAAGTGTTTATTCCTTTTAATTTTGATGATTATCACTGACAACTAATGAAAACCCCAAATTCAGTATCTCAGAAAATTAGAATATTGTGAAAAGGTTCAATATTGAAGACACCTGGTGCCACACTCTAATCAGCTAATTAACTCAAAACACCTGCAAAGGCCTTTAAATGGTCTCTCAGTCTAGTTCTGTAGGCTACACAATCATGGGGAAGACTGCTGACTTGACAGCTGTC
>JACXGI010002532.1:0-40608 GCA_016801175.1 Esox masquinongy | reverse complement strand
GAGACACAGCGTCAGAAGCGTCTCGCCTGGGCTAAAGACAAAAAGGACTGGACTGCTGCGGAGTGGTCCTAAGTTATGATCTCTGATGAAAGTAAATTTTGCATTTCCTTTGGAAATCAAGGTCCCACAGTCTGGAGGAAGAGAGGAGAGGCACAGAATCCACGTTGCTTGAAGTCCAGTATAAAGTTTCCACAGTCAGTGATGGTTTGGGGTGCATTGCTGCAGTAATTCAGGCAAAAGGAGCCCCAACTAAGTATTGAGTGCTGTACATGCTCATACTTTTCATGTTCATACTTTTCAGTTGGCCAACATTTTTAAAAATCATTTTTCTGTATTCGTCTTAAGTAATGAGATACTGAGATACTGATTTTGGGATTTTCATTAGTTGTCAGTGTTAATCATCACAATTAAATGAAATAAACATTTGAAATATATCAGTCTGTGTGTAATGAATGAATATAATATCCAAGTTTCACTTTTTGAATGGAATTACTGAAATAAATCAACTTTTTGATGATATTCTAATTATATGACCAGCACCTGTATATAGTCACTGCTGTAAGTAGTGTCTACTAAATTAATTAAACTTAAAAAATGTTTTACATGTTATCTCTCTTTGGTTTTTTCATAAAGCCCAAACCCTGAAACAGCCCCAGACCATTATGCCTCCTCCATCAAACTTCCGGTAGCTAGCATTCTCCTGGCATCCGTCACACCCAGATTTGTACATCAGACTGCCAGATAGTGATGCGTGATTCATTACTCTAGAGAACACGTTTTCACTGCTCCAGATTCCAGTGGCAGCGTGCTTAACAGTACTCCAGCCAGCACTGAGGTCTTCAGTATTACCCATTGTGCTGCCAGTGTTTGTCTATGGAGATTTCATGGTTATGTGCAGGATTTTATGAAACTGTGAGCAATGGGTGGGGCTGAAACACCTGAACTCCATAATTATTAAGGGTGTCGACATGCTTTTTGACATATAGTGTAGCATTTACCAGAGTTTTTTCTTCCAAAGTGATATACAGTCGTAGTTTCATACATTACCCACTATCCTGCATTGCGGTAACATTTTATCAATACCTCGTGAAGTCTCAATTGAACACAATTTATAAAACCTTTGTTTAGCAGTGCTTATGCAACCCTTCATAAAGCACATATTTACATCATATTTGACATTGGCATTCATATTGCATATTAAAGCCATGTTTATGATCCCTTTATGAAGCATGACATACAGCTATAGATGCTTTGTAACACATGTATGTAGTGCTTAAGAAGGCATTAGGAAGCATTTATATGCTTATTGTCATTTAAAGCTGGACCGATTTATCATATGCTGTATTTCAGAGAGAATGTTGTTGGAGACAGATGGGGATCTATTCATTCTCATTCATTTCATTCCAAAATCATTCTTAGCAGATTTTGGCAATCAGGTTTAGTACAGAAGGGACTTCAATAGGACCTTGTAAGTCTGGTATCTCACTCCAGATGATGCCGTCCAATAAAAGCGGTGTTAAGAGGTGTTTATTCATGTATTTGCCATTTTTGCCAAAGTAATTCCACTCTCGCACCCCACAAGCTGGTTATGACAGCCCTCAGTAACAACCAACAGTGAATTTGCTAGAAAGAAATAATTTTGCTGCCCTGTATATTCACGTCTCAAAACCATTTGACAATGTCAACCATCCTCTTCTGCTGCGGAGGTTAGCTGATAACAGTCGATATCAATGAAAACAAAAAACTACCCCCAATTACCTCCTGCCTGACATGCTTCCCCTTCTCTCTCCCCCTTCCTGAGATACATCTCCCCAGAGTGATCAAGGACATTGACTCAAGCTGTACTCAGTGTACCTCCTTGAGGTCAGTGATGCAGTGGTTATGCTGTATTGGTAATGGCCTCTATTAGTGTTTAGCCCAGGAAATGAATTAGTCCCTGATTAGAAGCGTAAGATAAAAAGAAAAGAAGGATTTTGGTGGCCTAGTATTGGCATAAGCAGCTCTGCACAAGTGTGGTATACTTTCTCACCGGCAAAAGCCTCAGAGTAAGTGAGGGTACCTTGGTTTTACTATACAGTAAAGTATGTAAACTATGTATCGTATTTTGTCCGGACAAAAAGAGTATACTCTTTGGGTGCCTCTCAATTTTTCAGATCTCTCCATAGGTTTTGAATGGGATTTAGATCTAGACTCGTTGCTGGCCACTAGGGCTGGGCGATATCAACAAAAATCAGTATTGCGATGAGTGGACCCAATTACCTCAATAACAACATATATCACAATAACTGTGTTAAAAAGGCTGAGTACAATTGTGCCATATTCCAATGCAGTTAAGACATTCTGCTAACTAAATTAGTGTAATTAACTTTAAGAAGTACAGAGGACAATGCAAATCAACAGTATTAAACATTTGAAAGCTACAAATAATATATAAATGAAACACAAATGAAGCTTGAAACAACTAAGCCCACTATACAGCTAACCTGCCCCTACACTGTTGTAAAGGCTGTCATCAGCTTACCAACTCTCAAGTCACTGGCAAGGAAAAACCAAAATGTTTCCCTTTTCTAGTTTTACAGATGATTTGAGCCATTTAAAAAATTTTGTTTCCATTACTGAAGACTATCTTATTGCAAAGACAGACAGAAGTTCGTGTTCTAGTTCTAGTTCTGTGTGAAATCACCAGAAATAAATATTGTGATAAGCGACCACATAAACCTTGATCACAATAAATCTGCAAAAACGTTATGCATGAAAAAAAGTCTGTGTATAATTGTGCAAGGCAACCTTTGAACTCCAAAACATTAAGTCAGAACAGTGAGCAATCGGCTGAATAGTAGCATGTTGGCATAAGGTGAGGACGCATCAAGTGTGCCATGACATTTTGTTCAAATGACAAAACATTGTATGTAATACAAAACAGGATTGTCCCATAAATATTCAATCCAGGCAACATTACAGCGATTTCCAGTAGCAAAAATAAAACTTTTATCAGGTAGTCTTGTTTAAGTGCTTAAGTTGAACTTGGCATTGTAAAAAGTGAAAGCGTTGCTCACTAGTTGTGACCAATAGCAGCTAGTATACTAATTCACAGCCTAACAACCCTCCGCTATTTAAAACGAACGTACCGCTGCGCTTATATAAACTGCGCTCTAGTCGGCTGTCGTCTTTAGAATATGTCTACGGGATAATTTCACCTCTTTAAGTATAACAATTGGTGCTGCAGTGTGTAGAGTCTATGAATGTATTTTTTTCTGTGCATGTTCGTAGTCAAAGTAGCCTATCTATCATCACCAGTAAATCCAGAGATGATAGGCTGGTCTACGCAGATTAATAACCACTGTATTAACCTAACATAAATCCCTGGAGAAATAGGTTTGTAATGGGCATTTTATTATTTTTTAGGCTACTTCACACTAATCAGGGATGAATGCATATATAGTGATGACACGTGGCTGGTTCTAGGTTTCTCTTTAAATCAATGTATTTATTTTATAATCCTTAAAATGGCCGTCTTGGTGTCCTAGTGTTGAATTTATTTGTTCTGTTTAGTGTGAACATTTTCGTTGATATAGGATATTTTTCAAACTGCCCTGTAGTTGTATGCGCTCTGGGAATGAAAAAATTTCAGGAATGCAGGGTGTGTATTAAAACGAATAAACTTTTCAAAAAAATCTGAAGGCTAGAGAACATTGTTGGGAGTCGGTACAATGTTCTCCAGTGATCCTTAGACCATTATTTTTCAAACTGCCCTATAGTTGTTTGAGCAATGGGGATGAAAACATTTTCAGGGACATTTTACGTTTATATTCTCCTCGTCTGCCGCATTTAATATTTTTAAGTACAAACATTACGGATAATTTTTTTTAATCAAATAGCCAGTTGGAAAGGTTGGAGATGCAAGATATTTTAAATAATATCTGCAAATGGTTAGCAATGATAATCACAAAGTTATAGCTTACCTTGTTTTTCATTCGACAGCTTGCTAGAAATTTGATTTCGAGCGAATATATTAGAATGTTAATTTATCTTTGCTTATGTGGCAAATCAATGAACATGACAGGAAATGTTTTCATGAACATCAAATGCCAACTGCTTAAAACATTTAGAACATTAAAAGATAAAATAGGAATGTTATTTCTTAACCATATATCTATAGACTAAGACATTGTAAACTATAGATAGAATTTGAGGAAAACAAATGAGAAACACGTTGAGTCATGCCAATGCTAGAAGAAATTCCAATTTGAGCAATTTCGAGTTTCCAGTTATATCTTATTTCTATACTAGGCTATGTATTCTAATTTGCAGTTTATGTCATGTATAAGCAATCAACCAGTTTTGCCCAAGGTCCGACAGTATTCTGTGAATACCGATATCCTAACCCGCACATTCCTAAAAAAATACAGTATTTTCGCTTGAGGCATATGGTTGAAACATTTAAGTGGTCATTCAGTGGTCATATGGATGACTTGCTACTGTGACACCAGCGCTACTGTCCGGCGATTGTAGGGCCAGGTTCCGATTTAACACTACAACCGCCAGGCCTTTTTTACCCCCATTAACCGCCAGAGCCTAACGCAGTTTGGCATCATTAGCATACGAATCGTCCCTATTAGAATGGACATTTTCCTGCTCCACATCACCATCCAGCCAGAGCATCAGTTCATCTACTGGGTCGTTATCAAACTATATAGAAGTCTAAAAAATAATGAATTGTCTGAAGACTTAGCAAAAAAAACAAAAACAATTAGTAGTAAAAAAAAAGCTTAAAAAAAGAAAATAAATAAATAAAATGTATTTATTTTAAATAAAATTTCAGCATTTTTTTACTAAGTTGTTTAAATGAGATACTAAGTCGATCAAACAAGATACTAAGTCGTTAAAACAAGATAAACGTAGTCTCTGGGCCCCAAATCTTTTTACTGCTTGGGCTTCAGGGCTTCCGTACCTTTATCAAGGCTACATAACAGATTTTTGAACCCACTTTTCTCAACTGTTGAAATTGGGACCATATCCTTGGCTAGGTGTTGGGTGATTGCAGCAGTGATCTCTTTCCACCGGCTGGATCCTTTGGCATAGGGGATTGAATTTGTGAATACTTTTGCAATCGAGTGTTGCTTTAGTGAATCAGTAGAACCATCGGGGCGCTTGACAGCCGCCTCTTGTCAAGCTTTACATTCATTATATTCTTTGAGGTGATTATGTTTCAGGTGACTAAACAAATTGGTCGTATTTCTTTGGGTTCCAGCCACTAGTTTTAGACAGTGTTTACAGAATACCCTAGTCTGGTCTTCGTCACTTTTTTAAATCCAAAGTGAGCCCACACAACAGACGTTGAACCCTTTTTTGATACAAAATCGTCATCTTCTTTTAAATTGCTAATTTCCTTACTACAAGAGGGTCAGTCCTTACTCATTTTGTCTTTTTTTAGCGTAAATCAGGTTATGGTTGGTGTTCTATTTTAATGAACTAGTGTTGTGTGAGGTTGTTTTGTTACCACACATACTGCGGTATGGAAAATGTAGGAGGTAGATTATTACATACCGCGCTAACAATACATTTCAGTTAAATCGCCCAGCCACTACTGGCCACTTCAGAAAAATCCAACATTTTGTCTTGAGCAAATTCCTGGGTGTGTTTTAAAGTGTGTTTAGGGTGACTGGCTTTCTTAAAGACCCCTGACTTTTGATTAAGACCAAACTTTCTGCAACCCCTAAACTCATTGAACGTCCTTCCATGACTAGGGAGTATTTTTTCCTTTGAAGACTTCATTTAAATTTCTGATAATGCATAAAGGATGTGCTTTACCAAACAGCTGTAATGTGGTTTCATCTGCTCACAAGAGATTGCCCCAGAAGGATTTCAGCACGTTCAGGTGTGTTTTGGAACATTTCAGTCAGGCTTTCTTATTGTTTCCCTCAGCAGTGGGTCTCCTACTATACAACCCACTTTTATTAAGTTGCCGATGGATGGTGCAAATTGAAACTATCATATCTTGTGTCTGAAGGTCAGCTTTAATCTTTGTGGTAGTTCATCTAGGTGTTTTCCTTACTATTCAAACAATCCTTCAAGTTTTCTCTTGCGGCCATATCCAGGGAGGTTGGCTACAGTAGCATGGGCCTTAACTTTTTTATAACATAATGTAGGGTGGAAACCAGGACATCGAGGTCTCTGGAAATGGACTTGTAGCCTCAATATTGTCCATGCTTGCCTACAATCCTGTGTCTGAACTCTTCAGGAAATTATATGTTTTTCCTTCTCTTCTCATTGCTCATTGTGGTACACGCAGTTACACAAAACTAGAGAATGAGTGAAGGACTATCTTTCTAACCACATGGAGACGCTGCCATTAATATTATGTCTAGGGCCTTTTTTAGATTTAGTAAATTTTCTGAGGCCTTTTGGACCTAAGGTATAATAATTTCATCTTGTTGAATATAGCAAGTTGCTATATGCCTGCTCTGAGCCAATCAGAAGATTTACTAATGATTTCTCCTGATCAGAAGATCAGAAGAAATCATTAGTAAAAGTCAACAACTGAGGGAAAAAGGGAATTTCTTGCAGGTGTGCAAAACTGATCATCTACACACCGTTGAAAGGTAGGCTATGTGACAATCACTAAACGGAACGAGGTGCTAATTGCACCCGCATCTGAGCTTAAACCAAGTTTCTATAATTGCCCAAGCCTTTAGTGTCATAGTTGCCTTTAGTATCAAATCCTATATTTTCTAGTTGAATTCCAACTTGAACAGTAACTAATTAGAACTAATGTAAACAAGGCAAAACAAAAGTAAATAAAAATGAAAGCTGCAAGCAGCATTGAGCGAGTTTCAGCAAACTGCTCTTGACATCCGTATTGCACCATTTGCACTGAGAAACACATATGAATGCAGTAGTACCAAATGCGGCATGGATTATTTTTTCAAATTGTCTATCATGGTGAATTTTAAGGCTTCCAATGGCAAACATTTTATTTGTGAGATTACTTTACATACCTCTTTTCAGACTTTTACTCACACAGTGAGCAATGTGAGCTTGCAAATGTGGCCAACTGAATAGCGCCACCTTGTGGTACATTGGAAATTGCTTGGTCCCATTTGGTCATTTTATGATTGTAAACAAACCTACCAAGTTGAATTATAATATTATTTTTGGGGCATGAGTTGTGTGCTAATATGTACAAAACCCTGCACATGTTCGTTGGTCAACAGCGGCGAGGTTCTTTCACAAACAGATTTCATTCATATGAATGTAAAGATCTTCATAGGTACAGGCAAAATATGAAGTGACATTAAGATCGATCATTTGGGGCTATAGGAATTAAGTTTGAGCGTTTTTACAAATTCAAAATAATGGAGTTAATGGGTTCCAATGGCAAATACGTTCTATGTAAGTAGATGGAGTTCACAATCTCTTTTCAGGGCTCTAACTCAAGCAGGGTGAGCGTAGTAAGGTTGCATATGTCAATAAACTGAATGGTGCCACCGAGTGATTAAATGAAAAGTGCTTGCACGCATTGTCATCTAAAGATTGTGAAGTAAAAATGAAATCTGATTAAGCGTGTAGGAATTCTGTCCCTATATGTGCAAAGCCACACACATATAAACAAGTTCATAGGTCAATGGCGGCATTTTGAAGACCTTTGACCATAGATGCCACATATTAATTCAAGGGAATATTGGTCATTTGGTGCCATAGGAGAAGTGTTTTAAGGGTTTTTCACAAATTCAAAATGGCCAAAAAAACATAAGGGAAAAGTTAATGGATCCCAGTTGCAAATATGTTCCATAAGAGGAATGTGGTGCGCTAGCATATGTGGAAAACCTCAATAGCGCCACTGTGTGGTTTATTAAAAAAATGTTGCAGTCATTTTTGTCCTATCATCTTTGTCAATATACGGACCAAGTAGAATTATAATATCATTAACCTTGTAGTAGTTGTGTGCATGAATGTGCAAAACCCTGCCCCTGCACGTTTATTGGTCAATAGTGGCCATGTTTTTTACCTACCTGCCTGGCTTATATAGCATTTGACAGCCTTTGTCCTTAGATGCCAAATACAAAATTACTTGAAGATCGGTCACTTGGTGCCATAGTAGTAGCGTTTTAAGTCTTTTTCACAAAATCAAAATGGCCGAAAAAACATAACAGAAAGGTTAATGGATCCCAATTGCAAATATGTTCCATGAGAGGAGATGAACTTATCCATTTCGTTTCAAGGCTCTAACTGAAAAGAGATGAGCATGGTGAACTAGCATATGTGAAAAACCTCAATAGCGCCACCATGTGGTTGATTAAAACATTTTGCAGTCATTTTTGTCCTATCATCTTTGTCAACATACGGGCAAATTAGAATTATAATATAACTATCTTTGTAGTAGTTGTGTGCATAAATGTGCAAAACCACGCCCCTGCACATGTTTATTGGTCAATAGCGGCCATGTTTTTTAACCTACTGGCCTGGCTTATATAGCGTTTGATGGCCTTTGCCCATAGATGTCAAATATAAATTTACGTGAAGATCATCATTTGGTGCCATAGGAGTAGAGTTTTAAGTCTTTTTCACAAAATCACAAAATGAAGACCAGTGAACTGCTGAAACCCTAACTAGACAAGTACATTTCCTGAAGAAAATGTGGTGTGCTTGCTAGCTATTTAAAAATTATTTGTGGTTTGAAATAGTGTTTACCTATTGAAAGGTTTGAAGTCTGTATTTTTTAAGGCTCAAGAGATACTGTTGGTGAGGGTAATTAGCATAAATTAGCATACATGACATAGTTAAAGCTAATAAAATTGTTACCAATGACAGATCTCGTGTCTGTAGCTCGAATGGTTTAAAATATGCAGCCTGGTAGTTAATTAACAGTAATTATGCTAATTAGCATACATAATATCGATAACCGTTTCAGAATTTGCAGTGGGGATAGCTTAAACATGTGAAACAAAGTTGGTTTTGTGTCTGTAGCACGAACGGTGCAACAGAAACAGCCTAATAGATCATTAATGCTAATTATGCAAACTGCATACGTAAAATAAATTAACGTATCAATATATGAACAGGGGATAGATAAACCGGCAAAGCAAAGTTGGTTTCATGTCTGTAGCTCGAACGGTTTCAAAGATATAGTATAATAGTTAATTAACGCTAATTACGCAAAATAGCATGCGTAAAATCGATAAACGTTACATAATTTGAAGTGGGGATAGCTAAACTGGTGAATGAAAGTTGGCTTTGTGTCTGTAGCTCGAACTGTTCAAAAGATACAGCCTAATAGTGAATTAATGCTAATACGCAAATTTGCGTACGCAAAATTGATAAACGTTTCCAAATTTGAAAACGGGATAGCCTAAACTGGTGTAACAAAGTTGGTTTCGTGTTTTTACAGTATCTCACAAAAGTGAGTACACCCCTCACATTTTTGTAAATATTTGATTATATCTTTTCATGTGACAACACTGAAGAAATGACACTTTGCTACAATGTAAAGTAGTGAGTGTACGGCTTGTATAACAGTGTAAATTTGCTGTCCCCTCAAAATAACACAACACACAGCCCTTAATGTCTAAACCGCTGGCAACAAAAGAGAGTACACCTCTAAGTGAAGATGGCCCACAGCTTGAACGGTTCAAAAGATACAGCCTAATTGCAAATTAAAATTAATTACGCAAATCAGCATATGTAACATTGATAAACGTTTCCAAATTTGAAGTAGGGATAGCCTAAACTGGTGAAACAAAGTTGGTTTCATGTCTATAGCTCAAACAGTTAAAAAAAATACAGCCTAATTGCTAATTAATGCTAATAATGCAAATTAGCATATGTTAATAAATCGATAAATGTTTCCTAATTTGAAGTAGGGATACCAAAAACTGGTGTAAAAAAGTTGGTTTTGTGTCTGTAGCTCAAACGGTTCAAAAGATACAGCCTAACAGTAAATTAACGGTAATTATGCTAATTAGCAGATATAAAATCAATTATCATTTCATAATTTGCCGTGGGGATAGCCAAAACGTGTGAAACAAAGTTGGTTTTGTGTCTGTAGCTTGAATAGATGATTCATGCTAATTAGGATAATTAGCATATGTAAAATCAATAAAGATGTCATTATATGAAATGGGAACAGTCCAAACATTTGAATGAAAATCAGTTTTGTGTCTGTAGCTCGAACAGTTCAAAAGATACAGCCTAGTAGTTAATTAACTCTATACAAATTAGCACATGTAAAATTGATAAACGTTTCCTAATTTTAAGTAGGGATAGCCTAAACTGCTGTAACAATGTTGGTTTCGTGTCTGTAGCTCGAACGGTTCAGAAGATATAGCCTAATAACAAATTAATGCTGAATACGCTAATCAGCATAGGTAAAGATACAGCCTAATAGTTAATCAACACTAATTATGCTAATTACGCTAATTAGCATCTGTAAAATCAATAAATGTTTCATCATATGAACTGGGCATAGGCTAAACGTGTGATACAAAGTTGGTTTCGTGTCTGTAGCTCAAACGGTTCAAAATATACAGCCTAGTAGTTAATATAAACTAATAACGCTTATTAACATATGTACAATCACTAACCTTTTCTTAATTTGCAATGGGGATAGCTTAAACGTGTAAAACAAAGCTGGTTTCATGTCTGTAGCACCAACGGTTCAAAAGATACAGCCAAATAGTTAATCAACACTAATTATACTAATTAACGCTAATTAGCATATGTAAACTCAAGTACCGTTTTATAAATTGCAGTGGGTATAGGATAAACATGTGAAACAAAGTAGGTTTTGTGTCTGTAGCTCAAACGGTTCAAAAGATACAGCCTAATAGTTAATTAACGGTAAATACGCTAATTAGCATACGTAAAATCAATAAATGTTTCATTATATGAACTAGGAATAGTCTAAACTTTTGAATGAGAGTCAGCTTTTTTCTGTAGCATGCACGGTTCAAAAGATACAGCCTACTAACAAATTTATGCTGAATACGCTGATCAGCATAGGTAAAGATACAGCTTAATAGCTAATCAACACTAATTATGCTAATTACACTAATTAGCATCTGTAAAATCAATAAATGCTTCATAATATGAACTGGGCTTAGGCTAAACGTGTGAAACAAAGTTGGTTTCGTGTCTGTAGCACGAACGGTTCAAGAGTCATTCTCAATTATATCCTAACGATATAAATGAGCAATTATACAGTCAATTGTTTATAAACATGTAATAGAATTCTTATTTAGCATAGCCTCAAACCTTTAAAGTTGTTAAAAGTTGTTGCCCTAAAGCATGAACATTTTGAATTGAAACCTCTGTTTACTTTGGCTCTCATTGAAACACATGTTAATTTATGCAAGATTTGAATGCTAATTATTACAAAAGTAAACATAGTATCAAAAATCTGAATACAAGCAACTCGAGTTGGGCCAGACTGAACATCTTGGCATTGGTTTGGACTTGATAGCTTAAAAAATGTAGGAGGAGATGTGTCTAGAATTTTAGACTAGGTTCTCATTGAAACCCATGTTAATTTATGCAACAAAAAAAAAGTTGGTTTTGTTTATGTTGCTCGAGCGTCTTAAAAGATACAACCTAATACTTGGCAAAACCCCTGAAAATATGGATATATACCATGCTATATTTTCCCGAATTTAATAAAGAGACCGCAAAATACGGAGTGAATATGCTCCAACCACAACTGTCATTGACTTCATATCATGAGAAAATCCGAAATCTGTATTGGCACTGTATAAGCACGTATGATATTCGGAATCATTATTTTCCCTTGACACGGTGACTAGTCCGGGAGATATCAGATACGTATATGCGTGTCATACGTAACTCACACGCGTGAACTTGCTATCCTACTCGGAGAATATCTAATCTCCGGATTTGGAATGTATCATCAAATTGACGTTTTTGGAGTCCCGAAAACCCTGAAAATACGTACATATAAAATGTTACATATTCCCGAATTTGAAGAGACCACAAAATATGGATTTAACAGTCTCTGACCACGAGTGTTATTGATTTCTTATCATGGCACATTTCGGAATCCATATTTTCATTTTAAAGTCACCATTTCCCCATATCACCATATGTAGTCTCAGGAATATCAGACTCATTTATGAATGTTATACCAACCATCAAATTCAAAATATGTCAGGAATGTGGATGATATTTGGAGTATGTACATGAAATCTTTCTTGTCCAGATAGGCTATCATTCTGAGGTTAAAAAAAAACCATTCCTCTTCCACTTAACCTAGGCCAAGAAATGCCCAATACATGTACGGTATGACATTAAGAAAATGTACAGCCTATGACCGGATTCGGATCATATTACGGGAATGTGTAGCCTATTATATTTGGAGAGTATGCTGCTCAGGAAATAGCGTACTTCATGTCTTGTCCATAGCCTACAAAATAATTTGACTATAATTTGAACCAGGAAAAAATCTGTAATTATTTAAGATTAATTCAACAATCCGCAAAAAAGAGCCATATGCATGCATCTGAAGTGCTTACAGATATTTGAATGAAAAAAACGGCGACTGGGATCGCTGGTTAGATATTTATTTATGAAAACAGCAAAGGAAATATAAACATTGGCAATAAAGTTGTAAACATAAACTAAAATTGTCTGAAAACATTCAACCATCTCGACCAACTCAGAATTAATATTTCAGTCAACAACATTCATTTCAGAACTGTCCATGAATATTGGGTCTATGTCTCAGTTTCATCTCCCGCAGACAAATACCTCTCGTTGGAAGGTTGGCTTGGTGGTTCTCCAGTGCTCTCCCTCCCAAGTCTCACTCTGGTGTGGCTGGACCTGGGATCCTTTCCCTTTTTTTGGTTATCATCCAGTGCCCTTTGGCATTGTTGAATGACGCGAGTAAGTTTGGAAGACCGCCACTTCGGAGACAAAACCTCATATGATGTTTTATCTTCGTTGCCACTCTCATCATCTGACATCAGAGACGCAATGGCTTCCTTGAGATACGCTAGATCTCCCGGGGTGAGGATCCTCTCCCCATCTTCACTCTTTTTGTATAGCTGAAACAAAAGTATGCATGGAAATCTTTGGATCAATGTCATAGCAAAAAAAGGTTGCAAACTAGCATGTTTGTTCAGTTGAAAGTAGAGAAACTACTTTTAGGCCATGCCTAATTGCCTACTCGCCGGCTGTAGCCTATTTACACCTCAAAAAGCATATATATACTGTATATTCAATACTAAGTATAAAACAGTTTACTCGGTCACGGCGGCTGGTATGGAGCTTCTTGCTTTACATTTTGTCCATGCTGCCCTCCAACTCAATCTTCCATTTTGTTTAGATTTTCAAATGCCCTGTTGCAAGCCTCTGCTGGAGCAGTAAAACAGGGGTGTAAAAAACTGTGCGTATATACAGTAGTAGCCTTTATTAATCTATGTACTTATTAAAATATGCATCCCCAGCTGAGATTGCCATCTCTTACAGCCTGCAAAACTGCCGCTGTGACGTCTTCATTGTGCAAGGAGACCTGAAACTGAAATAATTAGGAATTAGTGTAAATATGCTCAAAGTAACTGCTTTAACCACGTCAGACATTCAGTCAGGAGTAAAACGTAACGACTCATTCAAACTTCAAGAGCTTGAGTGATAGTGCTTGCATGTAAGTATAACGCATCAAAACGTTTTCTAGAAAAAAACAAGACAGTGTATTAACATAGTCTACTCAATGTCTCTCTGTGCCTGTATTCATACGTGACATAATTAAACCTATATAAAAAGTATGCAAATTCTTACATACCAGTCACCTGGACCCACTCTCCACTGGAGCTCTCCAAGGTTTCCGATGACATGCCTTACCGATGCTTGGGGTTGGAATGATACAAAAAATGTTACCAATGTGAATGCAAACCATCTATTCTAGGTCTTTGCCTTAGCCGTAAAATATGTATAACAGAGAGTTACAGCTTACACATAACTCCAATGGCAGTTGCCTGCTCCCAGTACCACTTTTACTGACACTCATCTTCGATTTTATCTCGTTGATGGACAATTTAATGTCGTTGATGCCACCCTCGATCTTGCCTATTTTTCTCCAAAATCAAATAAACCAAACACATAAAGTTATTAAATGCAATGCAATGTTAGGTTTAAAAGTGCAAAAAGTTTGTAAAATGTACCACAGCCTCTGTAGTATAAAGGGCTGGTGGTCAAAGGGCTAGCCGGTGGTCAAAGGGCTAGCCTTGCCAACTAATACAGTACAGTATCACACCAAGCTGGATAGCATAACGTCATATTTACAACTTTGAACGAACATGCCAGAACTTAGAAGTTGATGCTAACCTTGCCTAATCATTGTGTAAGAACCTACATGAACATTTTAATTTGGGCTTGGATGCAGGGATTTGCAGTGAGTATCCACTTAATTGATGTTAATGTTAGCTAGCTTTCTAACTTACTTCCAAACGGCCTCCATACGTACATATAAAATGTTACATATTCCCGAATTTGAAGAGACCACAAAATATGGATTTAACAGTCTCTGACCACGAGTGTTATTGATTTCTTATCATGGCACATTTCGGAATCAATATTTTCATTTTAAAGTCATTGGAAAATGTGAGCCAATTGGAAAATGTGAGCCAATGCTCGGAGCCTGAGCGTTGAATGGTAGTCCGACGTCTTTGTTGCTGGTGCCTGCTTGTTGGCGTCTCTTTTTGGGCAGGAGACCGTTGATGACCCCTGGATCCTTGTCTCATTCGGTCAAAAAGATGTTTCTCTGGGGTGCCAATGGACGATTCCGAGGAAGGCATTGTTAGTCAGTAACTGCTATTACCTACTGGTCTGGAATTCAAATTTTGGCGGTTTTTCACTGTCTGCAAATGCAATGTCCAACCTACGTCTAGTCTCGCGATAAAATGGAATGCCAAATGGTTCATAGTTAATAGAATATGACGCCATTTTTCTTTCAACATGGATAAAACTGCCTAATGAACGTGCATATTTCCATGCTTTTGAAGTGTCCTGGACTTCTTGCTGTGTATGGGCCATGTCAGCCTACAATCTTTTTAATGTCAGCATTTACTGTCTGTCACAAAGCAAGGCCGTAGCCATATAGAGTCAACATTGGTGAGGACCAAATCAGCCGGTGGTATAGGGGTCTCCTCCAGAGAAACATTCAAAAATGTTTAAAATATTTATAAGACTCTTAACCATCAATATTTACACAATCTGATACCACCTTGTTATTGTTGTTCCTACAACATCATTTTAAATGTTGCTCCAGGACCATCATTGCAACGGACCTGTAGTTAGTTGGTTACCCCAGTCCGAAGACATAATATTCCCCTGCCCCTCACCATTTGACCAAACCCCAACGTCAGAGGCACCTGTGCCTAAACTTAACCTCAGTTGTGCCAACGTTAATAATGATGTCGTAGGAACAACACCAACGCGGTGATATCAGATATGTCCTCAATATTTGCTCCTTTCCTCGCTCACCTCTATGTCGCTCTCCCTGCCCTGTCGGCATCCTCATGCACTCACAAGCTCTCCCTCTCTTTTTACTCTGAACGCACCAGAGTGAACAATGATGAATACTATCAGTAAACAAGTGGTGTTTTTTGCCATGTGGTTCAGGAATGGATTACTAACCATTTCTGATGAATGGCAATGATTATTGTATCAATAAACATTTACTCACCTCTTGTGCTACTGTATACTTCTATGACTGACACTCATTTTGTTAAGTGCTGTACACAGGGCTTAGCTGTAAAAGAGACCCTGATTTCAGTCTGACTATCTTTGTATAAATAAAGGTCAGAAAAAAAGAAAGCTCAGATTCAAAATATAAACAAAATCACATCATTTCTACTGGTAAATATTTGCCTATGTTTTTGTTTGTTGGCCACTAAGGTACAAGTCGGATAAACACTGATGTTCTCAGCTAAGCCTCGTCCTGTTGTTTTTTCCATTATTTTAAGGCAACCTACAGAACTTTTGTGTCTATGCCTTACATACCCATAGTTATATAGCAAAAATATGTCATTATACTACCAATATTCTAGAAATTCCTGATATATTCACACACAGCATACATCAATATCAATGCAGTATATCATCAATAAACTATATATAAATGGGAGACATCTATATTTAGGCAGATATGATATTAGTTCATATTGTGAAAATGGATATGAGAAGTGTTTGTTACGATTGATATACGGTTGAAAACAGGTGACATGAGTAGTCAAGATATGGCCTATATACACAAGTTAGGCACAACAGAGCTCAATATAGCATGATATTTGTCCTATTCTTAGATTACTACGGATATGTCATTATACTATCAATATTCCAGAAATTTCTGAAATCCCAATATCTTCAGACACAGCTGCAGTCCATATCAGGATGCAGTATATCATATAAATGGTACATTGGTCATATCCACAAACCATATATGAACTTAAGACAAAAATGATTTCATTATTTCTCTGGATATGATGCATAAGCAATGTAATCTGTATATGCACTGGAAATGCCCGTATTCTCTGAAATATCATGGAAATATCATCTTAGATATCTCTGGATTTTTGACCTTTTTGCCCAGTGTAACATTTAATTAACAGTAATTACGCTAAATTGCATTAGTAAAATCAATTACCGTTTTATAATTTGCAGTCGGGATAGCATAAACGTGTGAAACAAATTTGGTTTCGTGTCTGTAGCTCAAACGGTTCAAAAGTTACAGCCTAGTAGTTAATTTACACTAATTACGCAAATTTGCATATGTAAAATCAAATAAATTTTCCTAATTTGAAAGAGGGATAGCCTAAACTGGTAAAACATAAGTTGGTTTTGTGTCTGTAGCTCGAACACTTCAAATAATACAGCCTAGTAGTTAACACTATTTATGCTAATTAGCATATATAATCGATAACCGTTTCATAATTTAAAATGGGGATAGCTTAAACGTGTGAAACAAAGTTGGTTTCATGTCTGTAGCTTGAACGGTTCATGAGCTACAGCGTAATAGTTAATTCACGCTAATTACACAAAGTAGCATATGTAAAATCCATAAACGTGTCATTACATTTAATGGAAACAATCAAAGCTCTTGAATGAGAATCAGTTTCATGTCTGTAGCTTGAACGTTTGAAAAGATACAGCCTAATGGTTAATTAATGCTAATTACATAAATGTAAAATCCATAAACATTTCCTAATTTGATGTACGGATAGCCAAAACTGGTGTAACAAATTTAGTTTCGTGTCTGCAGCTCGAATGGTTCAAAATATAAAGCCTTGTTGTTAATATAAAATAACGCTAATTAGCACACGTAAAATCGCTATCCGTTTCTTAATTTGCAATGGGGATATTTTAAACGTGTGAAACAAAGTTGGGTTCATGTCTGTAGCACCAACGGTTCAAAAGATACAGCCTAATAGTTAGTCAACACTAATTATGCTAATTAGCGCTGATTAGCATAAGTAAAATCAAGTAACCATTAATACATGCAGTGGGTATAGCCTAAATGTGTGAAACAAAGTTAGTTTTGTGTCTGTAGCTCAAACGGTTCAAAAGATACAACCTAGTTAATTAACGGTAAATACGTTAATTAGCATACGTAAAATCAATAAAGGTTTCATTATATGACCTCAGGATAGTGTAAACTTTTGAATAAGAGTCTTTTTTTTCCTTGTAGCTCTAACTGTTCAAAAGATACAGCCTAAAAACAAATTAATGCTGAATACGCTAATCAGCATAGGCAAAGATACAGCCTATCAGCTAGTCAACAGTAATTATGCTAATTACGCTAATTAGCATCTGTAAAATCAATAAACCTTCCATCATATGAACTGGTCATAGGCTAAATGTGTGAAACAAAGTTGGTTTCGTGTCTGTAGCACGAACGGTTCAACGGTTCACGAACGGTTTATCCTAACGATATAAATGAGCAATTATACAATCAATTGTTTATAAACATGTAATAGAATTCTTATTTAGGATAGCCTCAAACCTTTAAAGTTGTTATCAAAGGTTGATTGGCCTTAAAGCATGAACATTTTGAATTGAAACCTCTGTATTACTTTGGCTCTCATTGAAACACATGTTAATTTATGCAAGATTTGAATGCTAATTATTACAAAAGTAAACATAGCATCAAAAATCTGAATACAAGCAACTCGAGTTGGGCCAGACTGAACATCTTGGCATTGGTTTGGACTTGATAGCTTACAAAATGTAGGATGAGATGCGTCTAGAATTTTTGACTAGGTTCTCATTGAAACACATGTTAATTTATGCAATATTTTAATGTTCATAATTACAAAAGTAAACATAGTATCAAAAATCTGAATACAAGCAACTTGAGTTGGGCCAGACTGAACATCTTGTTGTTGGTTTGGACTTAAAAATTAGCTTAAAAAATGTAGGAGGAGATGCGTCTAGAATTTTTGACTTTTTTGCCATTAAAGTCTGTGGACATTTCTTTCCCATTGAAATACATTGTTGGCTCATTTAAATATTGATATAGTTTAAAAAGTATAGTAGCTATCAAAAAGATCTGCTCAAGCAACCCGAGTTTGAGCATGTGGGACGTTTTGGAGTTGGTTTCATGTTTATAGCTTTTACCGTTTAGGCTTCAGAGCTGGAGGAATAATAAGAAGAAGAAGTATGGGAGAAACCTATAGTTGTGCTTTGCCTTTGGCAAGCACACATAATAATAAGAAGTAGTATGGGAGAAACCTATAGTTGTGCTTTGCCTTTGGCAAGCACATTTAATAATAAGAAGTAGTATGGGAGAAACCTATAGTTGTGCTTTGCCTTTGGCAAGCACACATAATAATTATAAGAAGAAGAAGTATGGGAGAAACCTATAGTTGTGTTTTGCCTTTGGCAAGCATACCTAATAAGAATAAGTATGGGAGAAACCTATAGTTTTGCTTTGCCTTTGGCAAGCACACCTAATAATAAGAAGTATGGGAGAAACCTATAGTTTTGCTTTGCCTTTGGCAAGCACACATAATAATAAGAAGTAGTATGGGAGAAACCTATAGTTTTGCTTTGCCTTTGGCAAGCACACATAATAATAAGAAGTATGGGAGAAACCTATAGTTGTGCTTTGCCTTTGGCATGCACACCTAATTATAATAATAAGTATGGGAGAAACTTATAGTTGTGTTTTGCCTTTGGCAAGCACACCTAATAATAAGAAGTAGTGTGGGAGAAACCTATAGTTGTGCTTTGCCTTTGGCAAGCACATCTAATAATAATAACACTAACAAAAACAATAGGGTTTCACCAGTTAACTGCTGAAACCCTAATTAATAAATGTTTTAACATTTACTCAATAATATAAAAATTTTATAAGCGCAAATGTCAATAATCAGTTGAACAGTTTAGGATTTATTTCTGTACAATGCTTTTGTGATTGGTTGCAATAATTCGATGATCTGTGCTGGTAAATTAACAAGTTGTTTTTATTATGATGGGTCATACATGATAATAAATCTAAGCAAAGAAAAACTATTTTGCTTATAAATTGTCTTAGTATTCTATTAGGTTTTCATGACCTTCCTAAATGAATGTGACATTGTTTATTTGTGTTTAGGCTTCATTAAATCAGTTTAGTAGAATCTTTGTCAAACATTGCTCAGATTTGCACTGATGGGCGTTGTTTCAAATTCTAATTTTTTGATTGAATAATCACCTCTCCATATATAAAAATTAAATAATCATTTGGTAGCTATTAACTGTATTCTTTCTGTTCTGTTTAATTAAATTCTATCCATACAATATACGTGTTGGCTGTAGTAGGGGAAGAGAAATATAGCATCTAATGTCCGCTAAATGAACAACTGTACTGTATCTATTGCCATGGTGCAGTTATATTATACTGCACCATGGCAACTAAGCACAGTATAAATTAAAAAAAAAACATGGGAAGCTCTTTTGAAATACATTTTCTTACTATTGTTTTGTGTGAACTTCATAAACAAAAGATAAATTATTTATTCGATTTGTTTGGGTTGTTGGTATGACTGCTCAGTCATGGCTGGTTAGTATTCCACGGTTATATTTACAGTGCCATTTGAAAGTATGTGAACCCCTTGTCTTTATTACTAATTGGGATTTAGAAAAAGATTTAAAGAGTTTATTTTGATAGTTGAATAGGTGAACTTCCTCTTCAGCTTTCTAACGGACGCCTGAAGGTTTTGTACCAGAATTGCCTGGTATTTGGAACTGTTCATTATTCCCTCCACCCTGACTAAGGCCCCGGTTCCAGCTGAAGAAAAACAGCCAAAAAGCATGATGCTGCTACCACCATGCTTCACTGTGGGTATGGTGTTCTTTGGGTGATGTGTAGTGTTGTTTTTGCGCCAAACATACCTTTTGCAATTATGGCCAAAAAGTTCAACCTTGGTTTCATCAGACCATCACACATTTTCCCACATGCTTTTGGGGGACTTGATGTTTGTTTTTGCAAACTTCAGCCAGTACTTGCCAGAAATTCCTGCAGTTCCTTTAATGTTGCTGTAGGCCTCTTGGAAGCCTCCCTGACCAGTTTTCTTCTCGTCTTTTCATCAATTTTGGAGGGACGTCCAGTTTTGGTAATGTCTCTGTTGTGCCATATTTTCTCCACTCGATGATGGCTTTCTTCACTGTGTTCCACGGTATATCTAATGCTTTGGAAATTCTTTTGTACCCTTCTCCCGACTGATATCTTTCAACAATGAGATCCCTCTGATGCTTTGGAAGCTCTCTGCGGACCATGTCTTTTGCTCTGAAATGCAACTAAGAAAATGTCAGGAAAATCCTACTAGAATCCTACTAGAACAGCTATTTGTGATTAATCAGAGTCACTTTAAATGATGGTAGGTGTGTAATGACTTCTATTTAACATGAGCTTGAATATGATTGGTTAATTCTGAACACAGCCACATCCCCAGTTATAAGAGGGTGTGCACACTTCTGCAACCAGGTTATTGTAAGGTTTTTATTTTTTATTTTTCCCCCTCGAAGATTTCAGTTTGTTTTTTAATTGAATTGTTCACATTATAGGTCACATTAAAAGTGGAAAAATTTCTGTCATGATTTATCTTTGTCTCATTCTTTTACAACACAAAAATCTGGCATTTTAACAGGGGTGTGTAGACTTTTTATATCCACTGTATGTAAGCCTTCTGCTGTAGAAGCTCCTAGTTTACACAGATTAATGAAATTGTCCATATTAGGACATCATTTTTTACCATCAATCTCCACTTGTGAACCATTAAAGTTGCTGTCATATTTCTGGATTAAAACAAACTGTTTATGGGATATTGGTCAGACTGTGAAGCTGTAGAAAAAAGAAGATCAAAGAGCATTCTACAGAAGTCAGTCATAAAGTAATACAAATGCATAGATTAGGAAAAGGGCTTCATTAATAATATCCAAGTATCTGGGTATCCATGTGAGCACAGTTGTATCAATAATCAGGAAGTGGAAGCATCACACCACCCAGGCACTGCAAAGTAAAGGAATCCCTTAAAACCCAATGCTCAGTCAAGAAAAAGACTTGTGAGAGAAAACACGTATTGACCAACAATCACTTTGAAGGGGCTTAAGAGTTCAGTTGCTGTGGCTGGAGTAATAGTGGGTTAGTTAAGCATATACATTACACTGGCCAGTATGGGAGGAATGAAGCCATTACTCAAAATGGTAAGAAAGCACGTCTGTAGTTTGCCAGAAAACATCAGTGACCCAGTGCAATATGGGAAAAAGTGTTGAGGTCAGATGAGACTAGGAACTATGTATGTCACAAACTTAACACTCAAGACTCCATACCTATGGTTAAGTATGGTGTTGGCAGGATCATGCTATAGAAATTATTTTCATCAGCAAGGACTCTGCGTATTCTTAAGGAAGGAAGAATAGATGGAGCAAAATACTACTAGAGAACATAAAACCTAAAAAATGAAGCTTGGGAGGTAATTCATCTGTCAGCAGGTCAATGATGCTGAACACAAGCCAAAGCAATAGGAGTGGCTTAAGGAGAAAAGGGTTAATGTCCTAGAGTGCCCCAGTCAGTGTTGATCTCGCTCCCTGTGAAAATCTGAGAACCAACCTGAACAACCTGGAGCAAATCTATGATGAAGAATGTTCCCAAAGCATTCCAACACTGTGTGCAAAGGTGGTACAGATTCACCCTAAAATATTTAAAGCTTTAATTGCAGCAAAATGTGGCACTAAATACTGAAATATTAGTGTAGAAAACTTAACGCAACATATTTAATCTTATTTTTTTTGCAAATATTTACCAACAAAAAAATCAATTTAGAATATATTATTTAACATAACTAAATGTCAATGTACCATTTGTAATTCAGTTATGATAGAGAATTAGTCAGGAGTTTGAATACATTTGCAAGGCACTACATAATTATTGTAACCGGGAGAGACACATAGAACGGACGCTGATGATGTGTTCAGTGCCCCACGTAGGCATTTTTTTTAAAAAGAGAAGGGTGAAGGGAAGAAGTGAGGGAGAAATCAAAACCAAATGTCAAACCACGTTTTTGGGGAGGCAGCATCAGTCCTGGTGTGGCCTCCTGGCGAGGGTTTGCGAGGAATGGGTGCTGATGGGCGTAACTTTGGTGGCTGCTCCGGCACCCTCCATCTTCCAGTCTTCTTCGGTCCGTCTTCCTTCTCTTTGCTTCTACTGGCCTCCACCCCGAGAGGCTCCCTGGGAACACTGAAATACCTCCCCAGACAAAGTCCCAATAGAAGGCATGTGTGCAGGAGTGGGGTTGGCCCAGCTGGTGGCTTCTGGAATCTTCCAGAAGCTACCAGCTGTTTCTGTTGGGAGCATTAATGCAACACTGATTTGTGGGGTCTGGGCATGTTTGAGCTAAAATATGTAAGGTCCTTAACTGTCACTTGTTAAAATATTTATATCCAACATATAGTTTACTTAAAGTAAATAAATTTTTTCCTTATTATTACAGGAATTTCAACCTGTCACCAAAATAAACTGCTTTATCTCGTTCTATATCTTCCTTCATGGCAGGTTGGGTTTCGTTACAGTTGGGCCTACAAGGAGAGCTGTAGAGTTCACTTAATGAGCTGTTCAGGAGCACACTGTGGGTCCAGTACTTACATCACAACTAGATTGGACCCACAATATGACACCATTGACGATTGGTGTCAGACAGAGGTTTTGGAGACCAGAATCCAACCTGGCAACCATCCTTTCATTTTAAGGTTTGTTACTATATTCATAATATTGTACTTGTTAGTATACATTTTATTGCTTGGTACTTGGCATAGCACAATTGATTCTAGCACCATTAAGCACAAAATAAATTGCCATTCTGTGATCCTGACAGAACTAATGATGTTTAGATTAGATGCAAATTTAACTTTTTGGTCAAGATTTGTGGTAAGCAAATAAAGTTAGTATTGCAAATTGCCGCTGTTTAATGTGTCTTCACTATAAGAAGGCATACTAATTGGGAAAGGGGTAAATAGATAGGAAATCTCTCAAGACTCCCCAAAGCATACCCATAGACAGAAACCATGATGAGACATGTCCCAGTAAGTCTTCTTCCATCACAAAGAGCTTGGCAGAAAACCCCACCATGTATAGCATAGCTAAAAGCCTGAAATAACTAATGGTAAACCAAAGTCAGAAAATCGGACAGTTACTTTAGTTACTGTGATTCTTTTGCACAATAATCAGATGTTCACAGGTCAACAGACATTTCAATATTCCTCATCAAGAATTAGGGTTTGATTTCATAAAATCAATTGGCAATGACATAAATTGAATGAGTCTGCATTGGCATTGCCCCAAACCTCAAATGTCAACATGTTTTAAATGAATGAAAATGTGTGTTTGTATGTATGTAGGTTTTGTATGCATGGCATGCATTTATGATACAGTTGTGCTCATGAGTTGCATAGTTTGCCTTGCAGAAATTTTGAAATGTAGGTATTGATTTTGAAAATATGACTGATCATGCAAAAATCAGTCATATTTATTTAAGGATAGTGATCACATGAAGCCATTTATTATCACATAGTTGTTTGGCTCCTTTTTACATCATAATGATAACAGAAATATCCCAAATGGCCCTGATCAAAAGTTTACATACACTTGAATGTTTGGCCTTGTTACAGACACAAGGTGACACACACAGGTTAAAATGGCAATTAAAGGTTTATTTCCCACACCTGTGGCTATTTAAGTTGCAATTAGTATCTGTGTATAAATAGTCAGAGTTTGTTAGCTCACACGTGGATGCACTGAGCAGGCTAGATACTGAGCCATGGGGAGCAGAAAAGAACTTGTCAAAAGACCTGCGTAACAAGGTAATGGAACGTTATAAAGATGGAAAAGGATATAAAAAGATATCCAAAGCCTTGCAAATGCCAGTCAGTACTGTTCAATCACTTATTAAGAAGTGGAAAATTCGGGGATCACTTGATACTAAATCAAGGTCAGGTAGATCAAGAAAGATTTCAGCCAAAACTGCATGAGGAATTTTTCGGGATACAAAGAAAATCCCACAGGTAACCTCAGGAGAAATACAGGCTGCTCTTGAAAAAGGTGGTGTGGTTGTTTCAAGGAGCACCATACGATGATACTTAACCTAACAAGAATGAGCTGCGTGGTCGAGTTGCCAGAAAGAAGCCTTTACTGCGCCAATGCCACAAAAAGGCCCGGTTACAATATGCCCGACAACACCTTGACACGCCTCACAGCTTCTGGCACACTGTAATTTGGAGTGACGAGACCAAAATAGAGCTTTATGGTCACAACCATAAGCGCTATGCTTGGAGAGGGGTCAACAAGGCCTATAGTGAAAAAAATACCATCCCCACTGTGAAGCATGGTGGTGGCTCACTGATGTTTTGGGAGTGTGTGAGCTCTAAAGGCACGGGGAATCTTGTGAAAATGGCAAGATGAATGCAGCATGTTATCACAAAATAATGGCAGACAACTTGCATTCTCCTGCACGAAAGTTGCGCATGGGACGCTCTTGGACTTTCCAGCATGACAATGACCCTAAGCACAAGGCCAAGTTGACCCTCCAGTGGTTACAGCAGGAAAAGGTGAAGGCTCTGGAGTGGCCATCACAATCTCCTGACCTTAATATCATCGAGCCACTCTGGGGAGATCTCAAATGTGTGGTTCATGCAAAACAACCAAAGACTTTGCATGACCTGGAGGCAGTTTGCCAAAACGAATGGGCAGCTATACCACCTGCAAGAATTTGGGGGCCTCATAGACAACTATTACAAAAGACTGCATGCTGTCATTGATGCTAAATAGGGCATTTCTTTCCTCTTAATACACAGTATTAAGGACTAAGAGTATACAGACTTTCAACAGGGGTCAGTTAATTTTTTTCTTTGTTGCCATGTTTTGTTTTATGATTGCGCCATTCTGTTATCACCTACAGTTGAATATGAATCCCATAAGAAATAAGACATGTGTTTAGCCTGTTTTCTTTACAAATGGTACATATATTACCAATTATCCAAGGGTATGCAGACTTTTGAGCACAACTGTAACTACAATTTGCATGCACATTCTGTACAGTAACTCACTGGATCTAATTAATGGCAGTGTTTCTTCAACAAATGGTATCGGCACCCAAAATGAATACAGACATCTGTTTCAATGAAGTCCTGATGATAACGTCTTAGGACAAATTTGGTGTTTGTGACACAAAATTTTTCAAGCCTTGTCTCCTTTGCTGTTGCAGTTATACTGACTGTTGTTGGTATACTTGGACAAATGCCAAAGTAGATGTAAAAGCCAGAGTGGACCTTGGCGTGAGATCTGATACTGGGAGACCTAACAATTCTCCACAGACTGCCATCATTCCTGTCATGCGGTAAGTTAACCAGAACATTCGGTCTGTATTCCAAATGTGGCCCACTGGACACAGATCTCATCTTAATATCTAGTTTCAATTTACTGTACATTTTAGTTGTCATGAAACATGCATGAATTTAAGGTTAAAGTATTTTTTTCAAAATGTAATTGTGTTTTTTTATTCAACGCATTTATTTCCTCTTTTTATTGTACGAGTCATATCGGTCGTCCTGGAGGGCAGCTGTATTATTTGAATTTTTATATCCCCGTCCTTCCCTGGTATGTCCCTCCCTCCAATGCATCGTACCTCATTTCTCTACCTCCAACCTTTCTTACCTTCAGTGTCCCTAAAAATTGCCCCAAAACCTACAACCTGAAGCCCTTTGATGCAGATGGGGACCAGGTCACCTGTCAGTGGACATCACAGAGTGCGTTGGGGTGCTCTTATGGTGGCTGCACTCCACTACCTGGTTTTGTATTGGATCAAGTAAGGCTGCTTTCTTAATGGCATTCTCTGAATGAAGTAGTTTAAACCTTTTGTCTGCCTTTTGCTATCATCAAAAATGTTCAACTTCAGTTCTTCTTTATTTAATTATGTTAATTTGTCGAATTACATTTGGTCCCAGAAAAAATGGGTACCAAAAGTAATTAAAAAAATGTATCTATGAAAAGGGCTGTCATTCCTACCTGGTTCACTATTTATGGATGTAAATGCTCTCACATTAAAGCTGGCAGTCGGCACTTTAACCTCCTAGTCATTGTCTAATTTCAAATTCAATGTGCTGGAGCATAGAGCCAAATTAACCATACTTTTGTCACTGTCAAAATACTTATATAAATACTGTTATATGGATAAACCATGAGGCCTTAAAGGGTCACGTAAGCTTTCAGTCAAGCCATTGACAGGCATGATATCATTTTTACTCAAGTTGTGTAGGAAAAGGCAAATCCCACATAGTGTCATGAGTGACTGAATGAAAGGGAACATTAAGCTACACATGTCCTAAGAGTGGAGGGCTCCTGTTGGAGATCACCTGAGCAGGTGTTTTTTTTAGGATGATAATAGGATTTGTCTTCATATCAATCTATCTTAAACATTTTTCCGTGCAATTTCTGTGCAGTGCTTTATTTCTTGCTTCAGTTTCCCCTCAGATAAATTACACTAGATGGCTTCTTGGTATCGCAACGATCAGATGCTTCTTTCTAATATGCTTCAATTAACTGCTTGTTGGACTATACTTCTAGTGCTTCACCTGGTGACAAAGATCAGAGGCTAAACTTTTCTGCTTCAGTAACCCATCACTCAGACAAGCATGCAAGCCTTTATTGGGTTAACAAAGAACCTAAGACTTCCTGCTCCTTCCAAAAAATCATCTGAGATTAGACGCACCCAACTTTTTTAGCAAGGATCGTATACTTCGTAGGAGTAACAAGACAGTGAGATACTTTAGTTAAATTATCTCTTTAGTTACTTGGATGTTACAGGACAATACATACAGAAATACAAATTGTAGAATATTTTGTGGTCCAGCTTGGCTGTTTCATGAAAAAATATTACGTTTTGAGATTTGGAAATGCTTTTTACCTCATCCTGCCAACCACTCCCATGGTTTCAGTTTTTTTAACTCAAGAGTAAAAGATGATTAGGTAATTTAAAATGTTGCTCTACTGCCCATTTTAATGGCAGTTCTTTTTGTTTACCATACAATATGAAAATGAATGGTGTACATTTATTGTGGTGTTTTTTCTATTTGGCATTCCATGCAATATTTCCATCAAGCTTATATTAATATTTTAAGTTAATTTAACATCACTTGAGGTAAGAAAGCAGAAAAGACTGAGTTACAAAGTAATTGCTTGCAGTTTACCAGTCAGAGAGTTGATGTTGTTAGCAACATAAACTATCCACCTTAAACTATGATTGGTTTTTTAGATTCTGTTGTGACGTTTACTCATCTTTTCATAAATTATTTTTGTCTTTTTGTCCTCTAGGCTGCCTGCACTCTGAGTTATACAAAATACTCATCTGCTGAACACGCAATCCACTTGATGGTGGAGGATGCACCTGTGAAGCACATAGACCTCACCTATTCTGATAACACAATATCCCACAAACGCGCATACACTGATTCACTGAGCATGCTACCTATACAGTTCTTATTAAGAGGTACACAATTACACTGTCTACAGACTGCATTGATATAACAGTATATTATTGACAATAAAAAATACCTGGAAAACAGTTTTTATTAGTAATCTTTCATTATTAGTTTCTTTTTGTTTGAACTCCAGTCGATCCCTCCATCGCCGATTGCACAGAGGGAGTGTACCTGCCCAAGTTTGAATCCCCAACCCCCGTTCATGGAAAAGTAATCAGTGCCATAGCTCAACAGAGGCTGAAAATATTTGTCAAAGCTACTGCCACTAAGTCAATGTAAGAGTCATTGAGGAGACGTGCACATACAAACACACACACAGACACAGTACCTAACACAGTCCTGGTCTCCATTCTTTTTCAGCGTTAATCAACTGTTGATTAGTGGTCCTGGTGGGATTAGTGACTACGTAGGGTCGGCTGGATTGAGAGTCATCACTTGGAAGCCCACTAGATACGAAGCTGATGCAACTCATTCCATCTGCTTCATGGCCCAGGCATATAAAGGGTGAGTCCCCACAACAGTCTATAGCAAAAAATCTGTATAATTACCCATTCATACCACAACAAAAGTAACAGACTACAAACGTCTAGTAAAACGATTTGTTGTGATATTGTATTCTGTATGATCCGTAAAATAAAATAACCAAAATTTGTCTAGTGTTACAGAAGTACACACCATTTCTGTTGCTCTTATCTCTCAGTGAAGAAAAAAATTTAATACTAAACAAAATGTCATCAGTGGCATCTTGCCCGATGCATAGATTTCTACATAGAAATCTACACTTTGTCACTAGATTTCACAACTTTTCAGACCTTTTGGATAGTTTAATTGGTAAAAGAACCCAGCTACATTTTGCACCACTCCAGTGTACTGTAGCTATTGACAAGCAATTCAGTCCAAGGGTAAAGAAAAAAATCTTTTTTGCTGCTCAATTTGAAATACAGAAGAAAAAAGAGATGCAGAGATAAGAAAATTCTTCTATATATTTTAGTAACAAAATAAATCTTATGATGAATTAAAAATGTTTAAATTATATGATAATAAATACAATTCTCTTTCTGTAATTGTACATTATACAATGCCTGGATATAAATGTAGTAAATAAGGTATTAGACTCCAACAAAGTAAAATCAAACTAAGGTAAGAAGAGTAAATATCATTCTAAAATGGGATTTGTAGCCTATAAAAATTTGTGTTTGTGACATGAATCCCCAGCAAATTGAATTTTCACCATTCAGTAAGATTTGTTATGTATGCAAATACCTTTATTATCAATACAACATATTTAGTTTAAAATGCAATATCTTCACCTCCCACAACAATGCATTTCAAATGTGTACTGAAATGTTCAAAGGGGGCGTTTACCAGCTGCTAAAATGTCCCGACCAGCACAGGACCCAGTAAACTCACCATCCTAATGGTCCATCCCTGATGAAACCATAAAGGAAGACACATTTTGAAGGTTTATAAAAAAGGTTCCACATTTGTTTATGGTGGATCTATATATGATCTTATGTTGAGCCACACTGTCCTTTATCTTGCTTTGCTACACGGGTAATGAACTTTGGCATAGTACAGTGTACAACCCCATTTCCAAAAAAGTTGGGATACTGTGTAAAATTTAAAGAAAAACCGAATGCAATTATTTAAACCATATATTCAATAGGAAATAGTATAAAGAGAACATATCCCAACCATCGTAGACCACCAGCGCAAGCAGTGTCTGCATAGGGCGCGCGGCATCATCAGGGACCCTTCACATCTATGCCACAAATTGTTTGCCCTCCTACCATCAGGCAGGCGGTACAGGTCTCTTCGTTCCCGCACCAGCAGGCTCAGGAACAGTTTCTTCCCAGCTCCTGTAACCCTACTGAACTCTGTACCCAACACTAACCAAACCCACCCACCCCAACGCTTAGTACTGCCTCTCAGGGAGCTTGTTGCACTACTCTCCTTGAACCTCATTGCTGCTATCCCTGCATTTCAGTTGCACATGCTACCTTCAATTTGCCTTTTTTGCACATTTAGAATTGCCATTTGTACTTGCATTTTCCTTCATTGCACATCTATAATCCCACTTGTAACATACATTATACATAATACTTGTAAATTTCTCTGACTCTGACACGGCTTTGCAAAGTCTGATAAGGACGTTCTCAGTTGTTACATGTACACATCTACCTCGGGAAAAACATGGCTGCTATCCCTGCATTTCAGTTGTACACGCACCTTCAATTTGCCTTCATTGCACATTAAGAACTGCCATTTGTGCTTGTATTTGTTTTGATTGCACATTTATATATCCCAATGGTAACATAGATTATACTTAATACTTACACATTTTCTGCCCTCTTCTATTTTTACTTCTGATTAGATGCTAACTGCATTTCTTGTACTGTACTTTTCAATGACAGTGTACTGTACTGTTCAATGACAATAAAGTTGAATCTAATCTAATATCAAATGCTGAAACTGAGAAATGTTATTGTTTCCTGAAAAATATATGTGCACTTTGAGTTGCCATCGACATGTTTCAGAAAGGCTGGAACAGGGGCAACAAAAGACTAGAAAAGTTATGTAATGCAAAAAAAACTGGTGGAACATCTCACAACTATTTAGATTAATTGGCAACAGGTCTGTGACATGATTGGGTATAAAAAGAGCATCCCAGAGAGGATGAGTCTTTCAGAAGTAACGATGTGGAGGGATTCACCACTCTGTGAAAGACTGCACAGGCAAATAGTGCAACATTTGCAAATAATGTTTCTCAACGTAAAATTGCAAAGAGTTTGGGGATCTCATCATCTACGGCAAAGCCAAAAAACTATGTTGGATGGCCGTGATCTTTGGGCCCTCAGGCAGCACTGCATTGAAAACAAACACAATTCTGTAGTGGACATCACTGCATGGGCTCAGGAACACTTCCAAGAACCATTGTTTGTGAACAAAGTACGTTCCTGCATCCATAAATTCAAGTTAAAACTCTACCATGCAAAGAAGAAACCATGCATAAACAAGACCCAGAAACGTCACCGCCTTCTCTAGGCCAGAGCTCATTTTAGATGGACTGAGCCGAAGTGGAAAATTTGTCCTGTGGTCTGACAAATCAAAATGTGAAATTATTTTTGGGAATCATGGACGCTGCATCCTCTGAGCTAAAGAGGAGAGGGACCATCCTGTTTGTTATCAGCGGACAGTTCAAAAGCCAGCAACCGTGATGGTATGAGGGTGCACTAGTGCACATGGCATGGGTGACTTGCAAATCTGTGAAGGCATCATTAATGCTGAACGATATATGCAGTTTTGGAGCAACATATGCTGCCATCTAGACAATGTCTTTTTCAGGGAAGGCCTTGTTTATTTCAGCAAGACAATGCCAAACCACACTCTGCATGTATTACAATAGCATGGCTCCGTAGTAAAAGAGTCTGGTGCTAAACTGGCCCGCCTGCAGTCCAGACCTGTCACCCAATGAAAACATTTGGTGCATTATGAAATGAAACATATGACAAGGGATACTCCGAACTGTTGAGCAGCTGAAATCCTATGTCAAGCAAGAATGGGAATACATTTCACATTCAAAACTACAGCACTTGATCTCCTCAATTCCCAAACACCTACAAAATAATGTTAAAAGAAGATGTGATGCAACACAGTGGTAAATATGCCCCATCCCAACTTTTGTGACGTGTTTTTGGCATCAAATTCAAAATGGGCATGTATTTTTCCAAAAACAATAACATTTCTCAGTTTCAACATTTTATATGTTGTCTTTATAATATTTTCAATTAAATATAGGGATAAATGATTTGCACATCATTGCATTCTCTTTTTATTTGCATTTTACGCAGCATCCCAACTTTTTGAAGACTATAGGAAGGGTTGTGTAGGTTACTTTTTAAATGTAATCCGTTACAGTTACAAATTACCTGTCCACATTTGTAATCAGTAACATAACTTTTGATTACTCAAACTCAGTATCGTAATCTGATTACTTTGAATTACTTTCATATTACGAGGCATTGGGAAAAAAATAGGAATAGCCTATAACCAATTGAACATCTTTTGCGGTATCAATCAATGTTAGAGTTTACACACAGCTGGCCAAAAATGGAATTTGCATTTTACCTTATGGGTTGTGTACAGTGCCTTTGGAAAGGGTTTCTAAACCATTGCTTTCTACTTCAATATGATTGGGCTACATCTCTACATTACATGTCAAAGGTCTGTCAGACGTTGTATATAAAAATTAAGATATCCATAACTTTTCATGCTAAAACTAAATCTGCAGTAGTCTGATGTTTTGCTCCACAACCACCACACTGTCAAAATGTTGTAGAAACCCCAGGCATGCGAATGCACGTTTACAATCGTGAACACCCGCATAGAAATAAGATTTACCCACGCGAACGTAACCTGCGATTATTAGGGCCACCACTGATGGATTTTCAAAACGCAAATGAAATAAACTGTGATTATAAACCTGCACTCTTAGCTTAAAGTAAATGATGTCAGCAGCCAATGATAACCAATTAACACAATTTTCAGAGATGCAAAGCAAGCAGAATCACATGGTCTACCTGTTTGGACGGAGTTGATGTGGCTGTGTCAAATGCATATCGTCATCCTTTGGCAGAGTGCTTCCCAACACACCTTTTCTCCTCAAATGTCGTGATTAATTCCATATAATGTTTTATCTTGAAGGCAGCGCCATGTTACAGATATCTAACAAATAGTTGCCTAATCTATTAAACAATTCCTGTCTGAGTTCTTCGGTGCAACTCGTACTGGCTGTGTTGTTCAGTGCATTTGACAAATAAACCTTGAAACTTGAAAAAGATATAACACCAGGTAGGCTTATCGCCTATCATTGTTCTGAGAAGGATGCGTCGAGTAGATAACTAAATAACATTATATGCCTCGGCTAATATTATCGTAGATATACTCTGTTTTCACCAGGCATCCATCCGACCAAAACCGGAGAAAATAAAACTAGCGCTTCTTCCGTCACTAATCTGGTTATGGGAGCCCACCTTTGCCCGCATGATCACACACAACTGAGGCGCACAATTCTTATTTTGGTTCAAATAACGATGTTTTTAACACATTAAATAATAAACTCAAACATACAATGTGTCATAATTATTTCGCGCACTTATTATTTTTCAATTGAAGTAATCCAAAAGTAATCGTACATTTTTTCAAAAGTATCTGTAATCGGATTACAATATTTTTGTTGGTAATGTAACGGATTACAGTTACTGTTTTTCTGTAATCTGTTACATGTTACATCCGTTACATGTAACGGATTACTTGTAATCGGTTACTGCCCAACTCTGACTACAAGTCATTAATAATTGATAGACAGATCCGCATAAAATGTTTCCATTGGGAATGTATCAGGCACTTGGAAACATTTTGTAGGAGAAATATTTTAAACATTAACTTACCTGCAGATGTCTTCTGGTCACAGAAACTGACCCTAACCTTAACAACTACCTTAGTTTGATCCCACATGAGTCTACCATTAAAAAAAACAACTCCAGGAATTGCTTTTCCTGGCCATGCCAGAATATTTGGATGCAAAATACGCTTTTCAGATTTTCTAGTCAACCTCTAGTCAATCACATTTGATTCAATGAACCAATGATATCATGGAGAAATATTGCAGCACACTAGTGGGAGTCAAGGACCGGGCTTTCAGAGTCAATCCTTGTGATGCAGTACACTTGACCCCTGAAACAGCTGACACTTGGATCAGTCAGTTAAAATAAATGTAGGGGGAATGGTCAAGCCTGCCCCATCCTAATTTTCTTAACTTTTCTCTTACATTTTCACTACAATATTATGAAGCAGCATTAATATAAAGGGGTCTTTTATTCCGACCCCTACTTTGGTCGACCATGGTCACCTGGACACGCAAACCACAGACGCCTTTAAGTGTTGGATCATTTTGAGTATACACCTCATTCAATTTTAAAACCATTTACACAATCATCTCAATAGGAACCTAAACTAAAAGGTATTTCATAACCAGTACAAGTTATTTAATAGAGATAAACAAGTAGTTTGAAACATTTCAGTTACATTACAACAGATTGCGGCAACCTTTTAACTGAAGAATGTTTGGCATTGGAAAACTTGATTAATTTGACTTGATTGGAAAACTTGATTGATTAAACTAGGATATTAATATAACACCTGTACCCTTGGCCACAGGCTATTGCATACATCACACATGAACCTGGTACAGCTTCCATTTGATGTTTGCCTAGTGGCTGGACCTACAATATTTGTCATCATTTAATTTGAGCGAATAATAACATTGTGGGCGTGGGCTTCAAAATGAACCAATACTTCGGCAAGAACTTGACAACCAATATGAATGGCCTAATGACCACCTTTCAATTCCTTGGCTATCTTACTGTCCTGGCAATTGTCTCTGCCGGCAATCGCAGCATGTGTCACGTCTCTTTTTGAGACAAGTTTTCTCAGACAAATCCTCTATGTCCTTTATTGCTGTTACTGCGTGCAGTTTGCACACACTTAACAGCGATAGTTACTTTGGTAACTCCAGTTCTATGAATGGAGCGTCGCCCATAGGGGCTTCGCTCCTATTGGTTTACCCCTCTGCCCAATAGGCAGTCACTGTAAATTTAAATATGCAAATCACCCTGCTCATGGCCATCTGCCTCATGGCTATATGTAGGGGCTTCACACCCCGCTCAGTCTCCCGACATACCTTTCTTCACGAAAAAAGCAGTCAGAGACCGGTCAGGGCATGAACCCTATGGGAGACGCTCCACTCATAGAACTGGAGTTACGAAAGTAACTATTGTTCTATATCGTGAAGCCTTGCCCATAGGGGCTTCGCTCCTATTGGTTTAGGGCAAAGCGAGCGAGCCCAAGATGTACTCCCTGCCGGTCTCCTACCTCACCAACGAGATAAGAGCCGAACAGGACGGCTCAGTCATGGAATACTAACCACGACACCGAGCCGCTTCCATCCCGCTCACTCCAGTCACATACGTTTGCGCACTGATAAACAGCCCCAAACGAATGCACACACGGCACCAACCCAACCAGTACCTCCTCAATCAGTAAAAACTTAATCGGAGCGTCCGAGGCCAGCCCAAAAAACACGTCAAGACCCGGATTCGGCGCACAAGCGGACGCTCAAGCACACACAATGCAAGCGTCCATCCCAAAACTGTGCGGGCAAACCGGAGCAACGGACGGAACAATGTCAAATGCACCGTCCCAGCAGCTCAACGGACCTAACTCACACTCCAGCCTCAGCCACACTGAGCACAGTGTGAGCCAGCGTACCCGCAACCATGTCACGCAAGTAAAACCGGACAAAAGGCGACAGCGTCCCCCAAGACGCAGCAGCGCAAATGTCCTCCACCCCCACACCCCTGAACAGGGCGGCCGAGGCCGCCACCCCACGCGTGGAGTGGGCCTCAAACCCCCTAGGCGTAGGAGTGCCACGTGACCTGTAGGCCAGATTAATCACCTCACACAACCAGTGAGACAGACGCTGTTTCGACAACGGCTGGCCCACCTTGGGGCCACCGTGACACACAAAGAGCTGGGGCGCGGTCCGCACCGCGGCCGTGCGCTGCAGATACTGTGCCAAAGCGCGTACCGGACACAAACGATGCAACCTCTCCTCCCTCGCTCCTGCATGGGGAGGGGGAGAAAACGCCCACAGTACCATCTTCATGGAACGAAACGACGTCTTGATCACCTTGGGCAGAAAGGCCGGGTTAGGGAGTAACACCACCCTGCTGCCATCGCCGTTGATGGCGAGACAGCCAGGCTGCGTCGACAGCGCACAAAGGTCACTGAAAGGTCACTCTAAGCAGAGGTCAGAGCCAACAAAAGCGCCGTCATAAGGGACAGCATCCTCAACGGTATCTGATCAATTGGTTCGAACAGCGCGTCACACAGCGCCTCCAGAACCAAAGCCAAATCCCACTGTGGCAACGTCCACCGAGCCACCGGCCGGAGACGGCGGGACCCAGCCAGATAACGTTTTACCAAGGGATGACTAAACACAGACACTCCATTGAACCCTTCATGACACGCCGAGATCGCACATGCGTACACCTTGAGTGTGCCAGGAGATCTTTGCTGATCAAACAGACACTGCAGGAACGACAGGACACTGCCCACGTCACAACAAAGGGGGTCAACCCCCGAATCCTCACACCAGTGGGCAAAGATCCTCCAACGGCTAGCATAACTAGTTGACGTAGAGGCCACCCTCACACCCTGAATGGTCGCGACGACCTCCTCAGTCATTCCTCACCGCAGCAGCCTGGCCGTCAGGAGCCAGGCCCGTAGCGGCTGGCCCAGCACATTGAACGCCCCGATTGAGCCGTTCGCCTGTGACAATGCCCCGTGGCGGTAAGGGATCGGCCACGGCGTCCCCACCGCCATCTGGGCCGCCTCCGCAAACCACAGGGCACCTGGATGAAAAGGGGCGATCAGGATGAGCAACAGCCCCTCCGACCGCACCTGACATGACAGGGAGAATGCACTGGAGAGGGGGAAACGCGTACAGCAATACTCTCGGCCACTGCCTGTGAGCCAACGCGTCCACGCCCAACGGTGGCCTGTCTTGCGCTCGAAGAGAAAACCACAGGGGGCAGTGCGCGTCCTCGGACGCAAACAGTTCCACCTGCGCCTTCTCAAAACGTCTCCAGACCTCGGCCACAATGTCGGGATGAAGACGCCACTCGTCGTCCTGAAGACCTCCCCGAGACAGCAAGTCTGCGCCCACATTGAGCTCTCCGGGAATGTGAAGGGCCCTCAGAGACCTGAGGTGCAACTGAGCCCATTCCCAGATCTGCACTGCCAACAGGTGGAGGGGCAGAGACCTGACCCCGCCCTGCCTGTTTACGTGAGCAACCGCTGTGCGATTGTCTGACCAAACCAACACGTCCCGACCCCGCAGGTCCAATTTCAGCCAGTTGATGTGGCGCTCCGATGGAGACCACACCACTCTGACTGAGTGCGACTGGCACGTCCCGCCCCAGTCCGTCAGGGACGCGTCTGTAAACACCGGGACCCAAACCGACACTCTGCCCATGGGAACCCCACGTAGGAGACTGTGCGGGTCTCTCCAGTACGCTAGGTCCGACTCCAGAGAGCTCGGAATCTTGACCAACTGTTGCCGGTGACGCACTGGATCCAACCGGAAACGTGCCAACCAGCGTTGAAGGCCCCGCATGTGTAGCAGGCCCAGCGGAATCACCGCGTGGGCCGAAAACATCAAGCCCAGCAGCGATATGACCGCGTACACCGACACCGTGCGCAACGGTCGGACATGGCCTAGGGCCTGCAGAGTGGCCTCTCTCCGCCCCTCAGACACACACGCCCTCATAGACACTGTGGATAACTGGAGCCTCAGAAATACCACCAGTTGACTGGGCTGAGGAGCACTCTTTTTCCAGTTCACCGCAAACCCCAGGCGAGTGAGCTGAGTCACCAACTTGAACGTGTGAACCCGGGCCTGTTCGGCTGAGTGCGCCAGAACCAAAAGGTCGTCCAACTAGGCCAAAACTCTGACCCCCTGACACCTCAGTGGTCCCAACGCCGTCTCCACGCACTTGGTGAAAGTGCGGAGGGCCAACGCGTATCCGAACGGAATCCGCGTGTACTCATACGCCCGGCCCTGAAAGGCAAACCGCAGGAACTTCCTGTGGCGAGGCAGTATTGGAACATGGAAGTAAGCGTCCTTCAAGTCGATGCTGATGCAAAAATCCCCGGGGTGCACGCACTCTAAGAGACATTTCGTTGTGAGCATGCGAAATGGCCTCTTTGACACGCATATGTTCAAAACGCACAGGTTGAGAATCGGCCTCATGCCTCCCGTTTTCTTGGGCACCAGGAAGTAAGGGGAGTACAGCCCCTTCTCCCTCTGCTCCAACGGGACCAGAGACACTGCCTCCTTCTCTAGAAGGTCCGCAATCTCCTCCTGCAGGGCAGCGACCTTCACCGGAGACACCATTACCGTTTCTACGACCCCCGAGAAAGGGGGAGGCGGGCAGTGGAACTGTAGTGCATAACCCTTCCTCAGTGTCTTGTCTCCAGCACGCAGCTGGGGAGCTGTAGCCAGCCATTGACTGTACGCTCCCTCTGCCCGACCGCCGCGGGGGGGCCGTTCGCAAACAGCCACCCCGCCCAGGGCGAGGCCAACCCTAAAGGGAGGGGAAGACGCATGCGTCACCTGGGCCGAGCTATCCATCTCCCCATCGGTTACAGCCGTAACCATGGAGATAGAGGCTCCAGCAGGTGGCGCAGCCAAGTACAGCTGGCCTGAGACTACAGTGGGGTGAGCGGAAAACTCCTCCTCGCCCAACAGAACCCTGCCCGGGCTCCCACCCCCACCAGCCACCCCAGTGGCGGCAGTAGGGGGAGCCACAGACTTATGGAGTCGAAGACCACCACCCTCAGTCAGAGACTGAGGGCAGGAAGACCACTCACTAAAACTACCCGGGCATGCAACAGCCGTCTGCAATGAAGGCTCACTCACTGAAAAATAAGGTGCACACATAGCTTTATTTATCACAACAGAGGAGCTCCCCACCAAACGCACACAGGGTGGGGAAGCGTCCGAGGGACACTCCCCCCCCTCGTTCTGCTGGCGGGAAGGAGGAGGGGACGAACTCGGGGGGCAAGGTTCCCTCATCTCACGCTGCACTGGTCGGGCCGCATCCGGTTCCGATGCGCCCATCGACCTGGCACGGGGATGTTGCGTACGGCGATGCAGCCGACCCCCAGGTCTCCGTGAACCCGAAACCTCAGGGGGGGTAACGGACACTGAAGAGGAAACAGGAACCGGCAGAAGGGGACCCAGCCGGAGACGCTCCTCCCTGTCCTTTTTCTGGGGCACCAGAACCTCCATGACCGTGGTGCCAAAGAGCGCGTCCTCCTGCAACGGGGCGTTGAGGAACGGCATCTTCTCCGGCTCCTTCAGTGAGGTCAGCACCAGCCACAGGTGCCTGAACTGCACTACCGACGTGGCCATCACCCGGCCGGCCGAGAGGGAGTTAGCCTGGGTGAGTTTGAGAATGGCCTCCGAAGCCCTAGCCACCTCACTCACCTCAGCTGGGGATAACGAGGTGTGACCCTCGGTCATCCCAGCCACAGCTGCTGCCAGGAGGCCCACGTTGTTGCAGGCCACCAGGGACTGCACAGACAGGGCGAACTGCTTCTCCGCCAGGCTAGCGGAGACACGGTCCTTCAAGGACGGTAGAGCTGGACGCTTGTCGCTCCAGGTGCTGAGGCCCGGGACCAGGGAAGTCGCCAGGGCGGGTTCCATGGGCGGGATGCCCCCATTTAAAGTCTCCAATCGTCCCTCCACCGTGGGGAAGGCGAGGTGGGACTTAACCGTACCCCAGGTCATGAAGGGGGCCCCCCACGCTTCCTCCGCGTACTTGCGTAGTGAAGGAAGCGCCAGCGCCTTGGTCGGCATCGGCGGCGAGCCTGCGTCCAGCGGGTGTCCTCCAGGAGACCCTCCCCCTCCTCCGGCGTGGGCACCGGCATTGGAATGGGCAGGCGCCGGGCAGCAGCGGAGATGGCAGCGAAGAAGTCCTCCTTCACTGGCAGGGGGTCGACACTCCTGTCCTTCGGGGAGGCAACCTTCTCCTCCGAAGAGGAAGAGTCGGAACAACTCCGCACCCGCACAGCCGAGCGGGGGAGAACAGTTCCGGAGGTGGACGGAGCCACCGCTGGGCCGGTCCCCTCAGCCTCCGACCCCGAATCCTGAAAGGAGTCCTCCTCAGAAAGGAGAGAGAGGACATCGGCGAGAGGGACCTCCTCTGTGAAGTACGCCAGCCTGTCCATCCTCACCTGCAAAGGGAAGACGGTGCAGGCGGTGCACACTGACTCGTCGATGGCGCCGTCGCGAGCATGCAGCGGTCTCAGACCGCAATCGACCGCCGGGTCCAGCTTGCTACACCGGCAGCCTGACAGGGAAGTCGGCGGCCGGGGTGCCGGGCTAGTAGAAACCGCTCCAACGGTTGAAGGTGGTGAAGCCATCCTTGGCTTAGTCAAAGTCACTGTTGATTGCATACTAAACTTTTCTCATGAAGAAAAAAGGGAGACTGAGCGGAGTGTGAAGCCCCTACTTATAGCCATGGGGCAGATGGTCATGAGCGGGGTGATTTGCCTATTTAAATTTTCAGTGACTGCCTATTGGGCAGAAGGGTAAACCAATAGGAGCGAAGCCCCTATGGGCAAAGCTTCACGATTTAGAACTGCATTAAATACATCTTCAGAAATGTAAAACTGGTTAAGAATAGAGCAGCTCGGCTTGCCCTTCAGTGCGCACTGAGAACTAATATAAACAAAATGCATGATCGAGTCCTTTGGTTAAAGGTTGATGAGAGGTTAAAAGCATCACTTCTATTTCATAAAACAAGAAACCAGGCAAGCCTAGTTCAAGCGGCCCGCAATAGAAAATGTTGCCCTCTTGAGATTCAAACCTGGGTCGCCCACGTGTAAGGCTGTGTCATTAACCACTACACCACAGAGCTGTACATTACAGTGGATATAAATAAATGCCAGGTTTTTGTGATTTAA
>JACXGI010002531.1:51654-72612 GCA_016801175.1 Esox masquinongy | reverse complement strand
ACCTCCCGTCCCCGTCCACACTACCTGCCCTTTTCCCACTCGCTCCCAGTCCGCGATTGGATCCTCACCCGTGCCCCTGACAGTACGCTATCAGGCAATAGGTTGTGTAAATCATTTATTTAAGTAATTATTCAGAAGCTCTCAAAATTTTTACAAATTATGAATTTCGATCCATATTTAGTAATGGACAAATACGATCAGTGAACAAAATAATTTTTGATTACGTTTTGGGGAAACTAAAAGTAGTGCTGTAATAATGTTTTAGTTTGCGCAATCGAGTTTCTCTCTGCAAATTTAGCTATTGTGTATGTGAACCCTACCAATATAAAATAAACTGACTGGATTAACCCCACGTTAGCCACGTGCATTGAGTGCCAGATGGTTGACACGAACACAGTCACCTTGCCAGCTAGGGAACACTAAGTACATTGCATTGCAAGCTTCTCATTGACTCAAATTCAAACAGCTGCAAACACTGGTTGATGTTACTGTAGCTAGCTAGCAAACGTCAGCTAACTGCTAGCTAACAAAGTGTGACCTGTAATTCAATGCAGCAAAAATGAAGATTGGTGATGGTTATAAATGTGTCCTATTGTATTGTAGAGTAGAAATAAAGAAATGTCTAACATATCCTTTGTTTGAGCTAGAACCTGTAAGTCAGCCACCAACGGCATGCTCCCTCAGATTCCCACACATGCACTGTAGCTATATAGTACCTGCATGATGTGCCACTGCTGAGGACTGGATCAATCCATTTTGAGGCAATGGGCGGGGTTCGCAATCATTTGAAACTTAAAAAACATGCTATTAAGTGTCTATAATCAGCGTGCTAGAATCAAGTGTTTTCATTGCGTGTTATAAATATTATTGAAAAAACATAGATATGCTTACAGTGATATATTTATCACCTTTCTTTATCTTTGGTTGGTAAAAAATATAGCTGCGTCCACAAACGGACAAAATAACTTACACAATAATTTTGACCGGTTATTAGCTCTCCTAGGATATGGTAAGATGTTCTGGTGGCTAATATCATTTGTTTTTGATCATACGTGTCAAAGGGTTAAATACCGTATAGACAAATAGCAAAAAAAGATAAGCCTCCGCCGGGCCTGGGTTGAAGTCCAAGCTATAGTTGAGACAATGTAATTCACAACCTTGTCCTTAAGCCACTCCAGCGTGGTCTTAGCTGGGTGCTTTGGGTCATTGTTGTGATGAAAGATTGATCTTAACTCCAGTCTGAGGTTCTGTACGTTCTGGATCAGGTTTTCGGTATTCTATCAGGATTAGCTCCCGTCCAGCCACTCCACATTAAATGCTTGATTGATGGAGTGCCATAGATTTCTTTAAAACCTTCATCAGACCTAAGCCAGAGGTCTACATAGAGTTCATTGGACGTCATGGCTTTGATTTTGCTCTGACATGCACTGTGAAGTATGGGACCTAAATAGACATTTGTGAGCCTTTCTAAATAATATCCAATCAACTGAATTTGCCAACAGCGGACTCCAACTAAGTACTAGATTCATCTCAAAGATGAAACAGGATCAATCTGAGCTGAATTTGGCAAAGGGTCAGAATGCTTATGTACAGTGGCTCTCAAAAGTATTCACCCCCTTGGACTTCTCCAAATTTTATTGCCGGACCACATAAGCGGAGCCAGCCAAGAAGAGCGAATGTCTCTTACTGACTGAGTGAGTGAGTGACTGACTGTGTACTCCTTCTTAAATAGCGCAGTGCTTAGAGACACGAACTCCTACGCAGGCGAGTGATTTTCGAGCCTCACCGCAGTCAAAGCAAATTATGCATTAGTATTTGTTCAGGATAGACAAAAACTTTGCTGGCCACAACCTGCAGGCGCTATGTTATAGTAAGCCTAAAATAAAACTGTTTACGGTTATATTGCGAGTATTTCTGGTGGATTTTCAAAGTACGCATCCATGCATGCTTATTGGGGTAATGTAGGCTAGATCACAACCCCTTGGGCAGTAAAAGAGTAGGGGTTTCCACGATTGTCTCGTCTTTTCACTTGACCAAAAACTCAGTTATCATCACCTATATTGATAATTATTGAATCAATGTAATTCACGAATGAATGAAAAACAAGTGTTGTTGTGCCATGAAATTAAATAGCTTTGGCATTTCCACTGGTGCCAAACACTGGTGTTTTACCCTAAAGTCCAGATTTTTTTCTTTTTCCACTGACACGGGCCAGGGCCAGTGGGCCACTAGGCCATGGCCGAGTAGCCTGGCTCTCACTTGGTGCCAAGCCCAGGACTTTAGGACTTAGGGCGGGGCTTGCGGATTGACGCGTGACGTGGTGTGAAAATGCGGCATGTTGTTCTATTCGAATGGCGATGTGTAGCCTATCATTCGTTTAGTCTTTAGGCTTCTTATGTAAGACTCACAACGGAAAGAGTTGGAACGATCGAAGGTGGTACGATGCCATTGACTCAATAGAAAACGCTCTATGTTGGGCTATTCGAACAGCGATGTGTATCATTTGCTTAGTCTTTAGGCTTCTCGTAATGGTTTTCATCCGATCTAACAAACAGATCCCTGAAAATATATAGAAAATGAAGCAACAGTACAGGGAAACAAAGACTCAGAACGGAAAGAGTTGGAACGACCGAATGTGGTACGATACCAATGACTCAATAGAAAAACGTAGCGCTGAGACTGAGACGTAGCCTGCAGAACCTATAACAATGCAAAATTACCTCAGAATTCTCCCAAATCCTTCTATTAAAGGTAGATAGTTTTGACAAAATACTTATCAAACTAAATAATGAATACATCGGCTTACAGTTGCAGTGTTACGAGTGTAGGTGGAGAAGGAGCTGGTTGCAGAAGTTTGAGGAATATATTTATTGTTTACTACCAGAAAAATATCGCCTTTAATTTTTTGTAACAGGAAACTAAATAGCGTTGATAGTTTACTCCTCCCTCCCCACCTGAGCCCCTCCTTAAGTCTTTGGTACCAAATGTATAGTGGAAACAGAAAAGTCTGGAGCCAACATTAGCATAAATCACCGGTGTGACCACTGGGTAAAGCACCAGTGGAAATGCGGCATTAGTAGATACTAGTAAGCTTATTACTGACTAATAAGCTGTTAAAACAGCCAGTGGCAAAAGCCATACAGTTCATAGATGCTATTTGTGGTGGAAGTAAACTTAATAAGAAACGTTAGTCAGTTTAACACTATGCTTAATGGTGTCTAGCGAAATATTTGAACTTGGCGTGATATTAATGCGTGACAAAATGATCTAATGTCGAGACGCTATACCGACCCTCAGCACACATCTAGCTTTGTGGCGTAGTGGTTAAAGACACAGTTTCTCACATGGGGGCCCCTGGTTTGAATCCAGTGAGGCCAAAAAATTCATCCCTTCTAATCGCAGGCCGGCTGAACTAGGCTTGCCCGGTTTTGTTACAACATAAAATCAAAATTGATTTAATATGGAACTTCACGTAATTTTTGGTGTCGACCCATACAGGAATCTAATATATGGCCACATACATTAAAAGACTTAACATATATTTTAAAATACATGACCAAATATATTAATTACATTTTTAAATCTGACATAAAAACGGCCCATTCTTGTATATTGTGACATATATGTTCATATATGTACATTTGTGTTGATCAAACCAAATATATGTTTACAACATATATGCTCAGATAAGACATATAAGTTACATACATATATTGCCATTTATTACTTTTCCGTAGGGGGATGTGGACACCGAAGAACTTGAAGCCAGTTCAGCCATGTTAATATGGATGGGGGCATTCTCAGCTTTCCCTTTTGGTGCAGACTGTGAACAGCTCCTTTGTCTTGTTGACGTTGAGGGAGAGCGTTCACCTGGCAACACATTGCCAGGTCCCTTGTAACTGTCTATGATGGGTGAAGTGTCAAACTCACATGGCTGGCAACACAGTGAAAATCATTTCAGAGGTAGACTGTAGAGTAGACCTAGGTCACTGTTTCACGGGTCAACACCTTTAACAGTAAAGACTTTGTTTAAAATGTATGATATTCACGATGTACATTTCAAAGGAAATATACACAGGGGTGACAACTTAAAGGACCAACAACATAAAGTGTCTCAGGAAGGTGTTGGGCCACCACGAGCCGCCGGAACAGCTTCAATGCGCCCTGGCAAAGATTCTATGAGTCTCTGGACCTCTACTAGAGGGACAGAACACCATTCTTCACAAAATATATTCCCTCATTTGATATTTTGATGATGGTGGCGGAGGATGCAGTCTAACATGTTGGTCCAAAATCTTCCATAGGTATTTTATTGGATTGAAACTGTCAAGGCCACAGCATATTATTCACATCATTTTCATACTCATCCAAACATTCTGTAACCCCTCATGCCCTGTGGATGGGGGTATTGTCATCCTGGAAGAGACCCAATAATGGACCCTTTCAAAGTCACAAAGATCCTTTCGTCTTGCCATCTTTATTCAAAAATGTAGAGGTCAGCTCAGCATTTATATACGACAGAGCATGATAGGATGTCCATAGCAAAATTGTATCATGTAGTACAGCTGTATTGAAGCGTTTGTATTTGTTCCTCCACTCATGTATTCAGGTATTTCTTTTATTTTGTCACTCATCTGGCGATCGTCAGCTGGGAGGCCAAGTCGCTTTTCAAAAAACAGTGGTTGGCAGAGAAATAACATGTGAATACAGCTATTGTTAATTTTCCTGTATGAACAAACTAACGGAGATGTTCGTGGAGAAACTGAATGGATTTAGAATATAAATCTAGATGACATAGTTTTCACTTTGTATGGGCAGACAAGGGTCTTATAAGGCTTATGGTGTTTCCATAGCAACAGTCCCCGCCAGGAGCTTCACAAGATAACCTTTAAGGTGTTTCTAACTTATTAAAATGCTACCCTCTAAATGCTCTTGAAACAAACCTGTGGAAACGACTCTCAGAGTGGGTAATGGATGTGGAGCACAGCTAGTTTAGCTCATCGTCGCCATATTGTTGGCGCCGGCGTCCACACACCGCTTGTCCTGTCAGTATGGACAGTAGAATACGATGTCCTGGATATCTTTGATGGCGCCCAAGATGGCGGCTAGATTCCTGCTTCATCGTCCCGGGTTAGAGGTTCAAAGGTCATCTGGGAAAGAGGACTGTGTCTGTTCCGGTGTGCACATGTGCGTGTGTGTGCACGGTGACACCCTGGGGCAGCTGGGCCGGGGCTGTGGAGAGCTGCTCCCTGCAGAGACCTTGCAGGATGAAGACGTGTCACCCTGACAGCTGCACTGACCCCCGGGGCCCTGCGTTAGCCATTCCCATGTCAGGACAACAACATCAAGGGCCAGTCACTGTGCTGCACTAACAACCTATTGGCCGATTAGAAGTCCGTTTGACACCATGGACATACACTGAATTCACCTGATACCGTGGAGATTGAATTCAAAGGAATATGCGAGAAAATAAGAACATGATCTCATTAAGATCCTGGATTTATTGATTCCTAATTGATGTCTGTTTGCTGCCAAGGTAGTTGCCGAGAGAGGGAGAGTGGCTTGGTGAACCAGGCTCATGGGTGTGAAACATCTTGTATTTCCTCCCGAAGCTAACGTTTAAGCTTCAACCGAAAATCCCCACTGACACAGTCTTGTTTAAGCTAGAAGGTCACATAGTTTCACAGACGCAGGAAGCAATGCGTTCTCTCAGATTGGTGCAGTGGAAATCCAGCCATTACATTGAGCACGCAAGGACACCCTAAAAACACTTTACACTTCTCCAGCTGACGTGCTGTCAGAGCTGTAAGAAACAAACACACGTGCACACCCACACACGTGTACACACGCACACGGTGCGGTTCCACTAAAATAAGTAGCAATAGATAAATGTGTATTGCTGATCCCATGTCTCAGGTGTTTCTGTGTTCTTGAGAATGAGGGGGATAGTTGGTCCAGACCACGGTATTTCTAAGGGTGTGGAGCGTGTGCTCGTGAGAAAACGGAAAGCTTTGGAGAATGCGGGCATCGATCCCGCTGCCTCTCGCATGCTAAGCGAGCGCTCTACCATTTGAGCTAATTCCCCAGCTGCCTCACTGAGCTCAAGGGAGGAATCAAGTGACTCGAGCCCCTGGCAGGCTAGCCTTTTGACTTATCCAGTAGCTCGCTGGCGTGAATGTCCTCAGCCATGATGATTCACGATCGAACTCATTCTGAACTTCCTATGTTATGAACTTCCAATGACGTCACCCATGAATGGACTGCACAATACAAATGAAATGCAAATGCCATCGTGTAATTAGATACCGTCAGAAATATGTATGTGTTAGTTGGGGAGAACGAGAGCGAGAGATAGAGAACAGGGCACCAGCCTTGTATCAGGGAGGCTCTGCTCTGTACATGTAGTTTGCTTTGTTCCTGTGCTAATGATTAGAAATCTGATGACGCGTGTAGAATGATTAAAAAACGGTGTCTTGGCTGTGACTGTTTTACATTGCCTGTCTCTGTACGTGTAAGGATGCAAACCGGGGGGGATCTTTCATTGTATTCTTGGTGCTTTGGCTTTTCTTCATTTTATTCTTGGTGCTGTTGTCTTGTTTTACTTGATTCACTTAACAATGTGAGACTTACGATTCATGAAACAGTTTTAATTAGGAAGTAAACCTAGTTAGCTCAGTTTAGTTTGGTCATGATGCTCGTAATGTGGTGGTCAAGGCTTCGATCCCCGCTGTGGGCATAAGTTGCTTTTTTACCCATTTTGTGGCCTTTGTGGGCTTAGTGAAAGAGAGATGAACAGGGAGAGATCAACCTATTGATCCCCCGGACATGTTTGCAGTATACCCAAACCTGACCAGCCATAATATGAGAAATACAGACAAGAGTTGGTCAATCATATAGCAGAAAAACCTGGGTATTCATATATTTGTGTATCTGGTATAAAAGAAAATCCAAATACATATATTTCCAAATACATAGCACAAATATTGATCCACAACTAGATTCAAAGATATAAAATTAACTCTGCTATGAGAGCTATCTGTGCTCTGGACATTTCTATTTAGGAATGATGCTGTAGTCCTCTAAAAAATGTGCCCTGTAACTAGATACTGTCTTCCTTCCTTCCTGTCATCTGCCCAGTTACCCAGTGCTATTTGTGGATGTGTAATCTGGGTGTATTTGATGCCTTTTATAAAATTTTCCAGCGGTTTTCCACAAATAAAATCAACTTAAATTAAATGACCTGGGAGAGAGTGGGTCACGGGCTCGCAGAACCAATTCCAATGCCTTTATAATGTCACCCAATCCAAGCGGCTGAATTAACTGCAGTTTACTTATATATTTTCATACAAACTGAAGTACACTGTGTTGCACTATTTTGGAAATTAATGAATTATAATTCATGAATCGGCACCATAAATCACTGAATGACATTTAAAACTGACCAGTACATGGAACTAGTGGTGTTATTTTCTTTCCTGACATCTCGAACATCTCACTACTGCTTAAAGTTTACGGATACTGTACATCTACAAACCCATATATAGGGTCCATGAAAACAAGCAAGCCAGTCTCAGGTAGGTTTGACTCTCTTGCCAGGATGGTGAAACATTTGTTATCTATTAATAAAATACCTGTCAGGTTGATGTCAGTCTTTGTATGAGCGAATACGAAATAAAAGACTGTGTGTCTCTCTCCATCCATCTCCAGTCGGTCCTGTGTTGCTGCCTGTGGCTTAAAGGTTTATATTGTATTGTCCTTGCATGTCTATCCCACCTACTGGCAAAGTGTTTTTGTCGGTTAATCCCTCATTGCCCTTTGATCACTAAGTTAGCTTTATTCAGGAAATTTAGAGGGGACTCAAAAGATCTATGAATGTGTCTAACAGAGTAGATCCCTAACTACTGTTGCACTCTTTCTACATAGACTCAAATATAGCCCTTGGAAGTGGTAGCCTATGCCATTCACTCACTGATGATGGGCATCAACTGTACTGCATCACAAGCATGGTTTAACCATACCACATCATTTTAAGTAGGCTCATTTTACAATTATGTTGGTGTGTGTGTGTGTGAGTTTTTGTGTGTTTGAGTCTGTGTGTTGCATTGGGAGGCCTTGCGTGTGTAGCTAAATGTCAAATATGTTTAAAAAAGATTGGGATCTGTTTATGAAGTGAAACGGATAACTGCTATCTGATAAGAAAAGCAAAACTGGGGCTCCCAGGTGGCACTGAGCTTTTCAAGCCTTGACTGTGCCACTTGTCGATGTTTGGCGGAGAGTCCCATGAGGCGGTGCACATTGGCAAGCCGCGGCTACACCTCCCTCAATTGTCTGCCGAGATTTCCTTTACTCATCACGCTGTGGTGTCGGATGCCTGCTAGCTGAACTGAGGCGGTTAGTCAAGGGAACGTTCTCCTCCAGCACAGGTAGAGTGGAAAGAGGCAGAATGGCATCCCACAAGAGGTCTCATTGGAAGCAGGTTGCAGTGTGTCTCACAAGCCTGATGGCAGTTGCTGTAACGAGAAAAGATTGAAAGCACAATTGGATACCAAGGGATTGGGGAGAACAGTGTGTGAACTTGGTAGAGAATTAAAACCAAAACGAACCCGTTATTTGACTCTGTTTTGCAGGGTACAGGATCCAAATACTTCTGGAGTTAATTAAACGTAAATGTCTATCAGAGGCGTTGTTAGGATCACAATACATTCGGGGCTCAGCCCCCCCCTCCCCCAGGGTTCTGAATGTACATGCTAGAAGAAAAATTTGCAGCGCATGCTAGCGGCCTAGCTATTCGCAAACATTATCATAATGCGTGATCGGAATTATAGATGAATAGATCAGGGGCTATTTTTTCATTATTATTTTTTGGGGTTAATTTGACATCCGGGGCTATTCATAAAAGATCCGGGACGCCCAGGCCTAACGATGCCACTGATGTCCATGCTTCCAATCTATACCGGTATTGCGTACATTTGGCAATACCGTGGAATAGAAGTAAAACGTAACAACGTGATATTGAGGATGTGCCTATCAAACAGCTGGAAAGCTGTCTTCTAGGCATGCAGGCTTATTAGGTAACCTGGTAACAATGTGAAACAGTGTGCGGATGTCTTGATACGTGTTGCACCATACGTTTTTCTGGTTGCAGTGTATGATCAAACCTTAAACAATACGTCAAGCTACAGAGCTACTAGTTGTACAGTAACTTATTATTGAGGTAGGTCTTACAATGTTTTATTCCATCTGCTAAACACTGGACCACTATCAGTGATGCTTTATTTAATCAGGCCATCTGCCTTGACAGAGCTTTGATCTCACTTCAATCCAGAGGGCAGCATTCACTTCAGAAGTTGGAGTGCATTCTTTTATCTGGGCTCATTCACAGTGCCCTATGTATTCGGGCAGTGAAGCAATTACCATGATGATGTTAAAGTGTACATTTCCGCCTTTCATTGAAGTGTTTGTTTACGTATTTGGTTTCACCATTTAGAAATGGCAACACTTTTTATACGTGGTCCCCGTTTTTTAAATGGTTACGGGGAGCAGTTTATATGGACCCGATGAGGGCAGTCGAAGTATTCATTTTGTTGACCTTGAATAAGGTCAAAATTAAGGAATGGAACAGCTGTTCAATATGTGATTAATCGTTAGGATGGTATCTACGCTTTTATGGAAATTTTAATTCTGTGCTTTCTTAATTAAAATCAGATGCAGGAGAACTGATGGACAACTATCAGACAAGGAAGGGATACACATCCATCTTGCTCCGTCTGTGTCTGAGCTGATAACGGCGACTGGTCGAAGGAACTATGTCACACACACACACACACACACACACACACACACACACACACAGTAACATCCATCTCCTAGACTGCAGTGCAGAGACCTCTTGCACTCTTGTATTCAACCCGGCCGACTCTCCTGACATGACAGGCTCTCTCTCTCTCTATCAGCCGGCCCTTTCACCTTCAGCATTATAATTCTATTAAGAGATGAAGCACGGCTTGCAGCATCCTCCCCCTCTCTTTCTCTCTGTCCTTTCTCTCTCTCTCTCTCTCTCTCTCTCTCTCTCTCTCTCTCTCTCTCTCCATTGACGTCAGAGATGCCAGTGGCAGCGCACACAGCTAGTGACACGAGTAGACTGCCAATGTGTTGCATTGCCGCCTTGCATTCACATCTCCCGTTACTCCGGAGACACGCACACAGAGAGGAGCGCCAGACAACAGGGTCCCTCCTCAGGCAGGCACAAGTGTGCCTGGAATATGAAAGAGTCCCCCTCTGTAACAAGGCAATGGGAAGTATATGCCAGTCATGTTGTCAGACACAACACCCAGTCACTTCTGGTCATCAGTAATGGATCGGTTCTCCTGGGGAGACGTGTCCTCTGAAGGAAAATGACATTGAGCGTAGACTTAAGCTGAAGCGTTTTGAAATACATTCCGCATCCTCCCGTTTATCTGTGGGTGAACATTCAAGAGAACTTGAAGAGGGGATCATGTCAAGTACAGGAGAACGCTTAAAGGGGCGCTATGTAGAATTTTAATTCAATGTGGAAATTGGGCGAATTGGAGCAACAACTATTCGGTTTCAAACCAAATTCGTATCATATCATAGCAAGCAAATTCCTAGCACAATTCCTTTTGCAAATGCATAACATAAAGTATCCTTTTGCTAAATTCTTATTATATCATACATTTAGCATATTCTAAACTAGTGAAACCTTAAATAACTGAACATATCATACTAATTCATGGAGAATACCAGATTTACATTTACTATGCAGCATCATCCCTGTGAGAGCGAATTGCGAATTAGTGCTAGTAAGACTAAATTCCTCTTTTAGTGACCAGCTTACAAAAGCTGTAAAAACGATATTGTCTGATATTTAAAAAATAAAGAAATGATTTACAACCCTATTTCCCCAAAAACTAGGACGCTGCGTAAAATGCAAATAAAAACAGAACGCAATGATGTGCAAACCATTTAATCCCTACATTTAATTGGATGGCTGCATATGTTGCTCCAAAACCTGTATATATTGTTCAGCATAATTTGTGCCTTCACAGATGTGCAAGCCACCCATGCCATGTGCACTAATGCACCCCCATACCATCCCAGATGCTGGCTTTTGAACCATGTGCTAATAACAAGCGGGATGGTCCCTCTCCTCTTTAGCCCGGAGGACGTGGTGTCCATGATTCCCAAGAAGAATTTCAAATTTTTGATTCGTCAGCCCACAGGACAGTTTTCCACTTCACCTCAGTCCATCTTAAATGAGCTCGGGCCCAGAGAAGGTGGCCACGGTTCTGGATCTTGTTTATATATGGTTTCTTCTTTGCATGGTAGAGTTTTAACTTGCATTTGTGGATGCAGTGATTTATTGTGTTCCAAAACAATGGTTTTTTGGAAGTGTTCCAGAATCGTGTCTGTTTTTAATGCAGTGCCGCCTAAGGGGACTTGGTTTTCGGCCTTGTCCCTTGCGTACAGAGATTTCTCTGGATTCTCTGAATCTTTGAATAATATTATGTCCCGTAGATAATGAGATCCCCAAGCTCTTTGCAATTTTACGCTGAGAAACATAATTTTTAAATTGTTGCACTATTTGCCTGAGCAGTCTCACAGAGTGGTGAACCCTTCCCCATCTTTACTTCTGAAAGACTCATCCTCTCTGGGTTTCTCTTTTTATACCCAATCACGTTACTGACCTGTTGCCAATTAACCTAATTAGTTGTGAGATGTTCCACCAAGTTGTTTTTTTGCATTACACAACTTTTCCAGTCCTTAGTTGCCCCTGTCCCAGCTATTTTGAAACATGTCGTTGGCATCCAATTCAATGTGGGCATATATTTTTCCAGAAATAATAACATTTCTCTGTTTCAACATTTGATATGTTGTCTTTGTACTATTTTCTATTGAATCCAGGGCTTAAATGATTTGCACATCATTGCATTGTGTTTTTCTTTACATTTCACACAGCGTCAGAACATTTTGGGGAATGGGGTTATAGACGGCCCAATGATTCCCTACCCTATTCAGTGGTTGTTTTGCCATTGAACAGAAGTTGTTTGCTACAACAATCAAAACCAAAAGACAAACCCCTTTTATGGAGAGGTGACTTTGTCTGTGGGGTACCTTCCTGTTGGGGGTTTTGGAAGAATGGATGCTGATGGTTGATTCTCTTTTGGGGGTGTTGATGCAACATTGATCCATGGGGTGCAGGCAAGTTCGTGCCAAAATATAGCATATATAATACAGTAAAATATATATATATGTATATTACATCATATATATATATATTTTTTTCACAAATAACCCTTCCAATAGTGAAATAACAGACAAAATTATACTTGTATTATACTGGAAGTTGTGCAAAAATACAGTTAGGTCCGGAAAGAATTGGACACTGACACAAGTTTTGTTATTTTGACTGTCCAAAATATATTCAAGTTACAGTTAAATGATAAATATGAGCTTAAAGTGCAGCTTTAATTTGAGGGTATTCACATCCAAATTGGAGGAATTGTTTAATTACAGCTCTTTAATATGTAGCCCTTATCGAGGGACCAAACGTTATTGGACAATTGACTCAAAAGCTGTTTCTTGGACAGGTCTGGGCTATTCCTTCATTATTTCTATTAAGCAGGTAAAAGGTCTGGAGTTGATTCCAGGTGTGGCATTCACATTGGGAAGCTGTTGCTGTGAACCCACATGCGGTCAAAGGAGCTCTCAATGCAAGTGAAACAGGCCATCCATAGGCTGCAAAAAAAAGAAATCCATCAGAGAGATAGAAGGAACATTAGCAGTTGGCAAATCAACAGTTTGGTACATTCTGAGAAAAAGAGAACACACTGGTGAGCTCTGCAACACAAAAAGGCCTGGATGTCCACGGAAGACAACGGTAGTGGATGATTGTAGGATCCTTTCCATGGTAAAGGAAAAACCCCTTCACAACATCCAGCCAAGTGAAGAACACTCTCCAGGAGGTAGGCATATCATTATCCAAGTCTACCATTAAGAGAAGACTTCACGAGAGCAAATACAGAGGGTTCACCATAAGGTGCAAATAAGCTTCAAGAATAGAAAGGCCAGATTAGACTTAGCCAAAAAACATCTAAAAAAGCCAGCCCAGTTCTGGAACAGCATTCTTTGGACAGATGAAACTAAGATCAACCTGTACCAGAATTATGGGAAGAAAAAAGTATGGAGAAGTCTTGGAACAGCTCATGATCTGAAGCATACCACATCATCTGTAAAACACGGTGGAGGCAATGTGATGGCATGGGCATGCATGGCTTCCACTGGCACTGGGTCACTAGTGTTGATTGATGATGTGACAGAAGACAGAAGCTGCCGGATGAATTCTGAAGTGTATAGGGATATATAGTCCGCTCACATTCAGCCAAATTCAGCGAAGTTGATTGGGCGGCGCTTCAATTTACAGATGGACAATGACCCAAAACATACTGCAAAAGCAACCCAGGAGTTTTTTAAGGCAAAGAAGTGGAATATTCTGCAATGGCTGAGTCAATCACCTGATCTCAACTCGATTGAGCATGCATTTCACTTGCTGAAGACAAAACCTAAGGCAGAAAGACCCACGAGCAAACAACAATTGAAGACACCTGCAGTAAATGCCTGGCAAATCATCACAAAGGAAGAAACCCAGCGTTTGGTGATGTCCATGCGTTCCAGACTTCAAGCAGTCCTTGCATGGAAAGGATTCTCAACCAAGTATTAAAAATGAAAATTTTATTTAGGATTGTGTTAATTTGTCCAATTACATTTGAGCCCCTGAAATAAGGGGTGTATGAAAATGGTTGCAATTCCTAAACGTTTCATACCATATTTGTGTTCAACCCCTTGAATTAAAGCTGAATGTCTGCACTTGCATCTGTGTTGTTTCATTTCAAATCCATTGTGGTGGTGTACAGAGCCAAAGTTATGAAAATTGTGTCAGTGTCCAAATATTTCCGGACCTAACTGCACCAAAGAATACTGGTATCTGATATAGTATATTCAACAGTATACCATAGTTGTATTTTGTTGACCGTCCCTAGCAGCCGTACTGATGTAGGAAAAAAAGTGTTCCAGTGCTGTGCACCTTCCACCTGGAATGAGCAACAAAGATCTTAAAATTAAATTATCTAGTGACTATGATTGATTTTAAGACCAAAATCAAATCTATGATAGATACTGAAATGGGGTGCTGTAAATGTTTTGAATCTTAATCTTAACTAGGAACGGTGGTAATTTATGTTTTATGTTGTGATTTTATGTACTGTAACTTCTTTGTGCTGCTGTTTTAGGCCAGGTCCCTCTTGGAAAAGAGATGTTTAAACATTAATCTGGCTAACCTTGTTAAATACATTTTAAATAAAAATAAAATTAAAAAAAAAATGCTCCGATTCATGCATCGTTTTTTCCCAGACACACTACAAAATTTGAAAAATGACAGTTGACTTTGCATATTCACCTCTTTGATAGAACACCAGAATGCATTTTCAAACCTTTTTGAGAACAAGGCTACGACTGGTAAAAATGACAGTGGTGTTGGAAAATGAGTGTTATCAATACAGATTAATGTTAAATCATGATAATGACACATCTGCATTTTGTTGTTTTATTTAAATGCGTCCTATATGTGGTTTGCTTCAAAAGGAGTTATATGGTGTAAAGGAAACATGGATCTTCTTTGGTATAGAGATGATTTTGAAGGGCAAACAGTTGTGGTATTTGACGTTCGGGTCCGTCTCATACTCCTGGCCGGGGTGCTTAAAGTAGTGGGAACATTCCATCACAAGAAGCTGGCTGTAAAATGTAATTACATTTCAGATAGTCTCGGACAATTTGCTCTCGAACTGACAGTAAAAGGTGAACATCATTGCTCATTAAAGTTGAATGTCCTCTGCAGAGTCTAAAAAGTGCATTTCGCCACGAATAAGTTAGATTTTGTTTTTACTTGAAAACTGACTGGAAAGTAAATGTATGGATTAGCCTTGGATGTCAGGTTATTCTCCATGGTCTGTTTTACTGTGAAATCACAAAGCTCTACATAGGTTTTATCTACTGGAAGGCGATTTCACCCGTCTTTATTAAGGGCGCTCACATTCCTACAAAGATGTGATCACCCATGAATAAAAAGGAACACATTCTGACAAGTGAATACTGTAAGTATCCTATAAAAGATAATAATGTATCTCTGCAGCCAATCTATCCATTTACATGAAAGGTGAAATGAGACTGTCAGTACTGAAGTGCATCTCTACATCCAGCCATGACAGGGGAACTTGGTAAGGTCGTGCACATACAAAACTCTTGATCGCGTGCCAGACCACATCATGTTCTGTCTGCATTGCCAGCTGTGCTCTTTGTGAGTTGAGAGAGAAAGAGAGAGAGAGAGACAGAGAGAAAAGAGTAAGGATGAAGGCAAAGACCGAGGGAACAGAAAGGTGTGAGACACAGAGGCTCATCTTGGTCTTAAGAGTAATTTCACGCCAGTAACCCAATCACCCAGATGTCTACGGAGCTGTTGTGAAAAGGGTTTTTGTTTAAAGATAAAGCCTGCCCGCTGAAATGCACTTTACTATCGCTGTAAATTCGTTCTTTCCTGGATTTTCTGTGTAAAAAATGTAGGTTTATATGCCACAACGGAATATACAGACTACCAAACATTCACTGGAGCTTTTATCTGTGGTTTGTAAAAGCATCTCAAATGTAGCCTACTATAATTGAAAACATCATTACCAATTGGTTCTGTGTTAACAAATGTTTCTAAACAAAATGTATGATCTGCACTAAGAGATTCAAAATTGGAGGGAAATGGTGCATTCTGTTCCAGCACAGTGAAATAAATGAATATCCAGCAGTTGATGTCACTAAGTGATGCCACTAACACAACGTTTATCAAGGCAAAATACATGATGTGTAGTAAAGCCACAGGATAACATGACAAACATGTATTAGGGGAACAGGCAGTGGGAGGATGCTTTCTAGATCAAAGCCGAATACCCACAAGACACAGGGCCTCGCTTTGAGTCAGTTCCCTGGATGCTAAACAGAAGGGTTGCCGTCCAGAAGACAAGCCTTTGAACATGGGATCCACACCAAGCACAGCCAATTAATACCCTGGATAAGCTTGAGTCACGAGGCCCCTGAGAAATGTCACGTACACTCACACATGCACGTAGACACACACACACACACAAACACACAAACAATGCCCTTAAGGTAAGTGTGGTATTGATTCGCTGGGCTTCTTGTAGTTGAATCATAAAGTAGTTTAGAGGAACAGCTACCATGGCCCCAAGACACTGTGGTATCTCCTAGCGGATCTAAGTGAGCGTGACTAATGCCTTGTCAATAGCGATTATACTCGATGTTGTAAATCCATAAAAAACCCATCCACGTGTCAATATGTTTCATTCTGAGTGTGAGAATTCTGAACACGCATGCTTGTGTGAGTGAGTGCCCGTTTGAGTGTGTGTAGATGGGCATGCGTGGGCGAACGCAGGTGTGTGTGTGTGTGTGTGTAAACGGTAGCAACGTGGCTAAGAAAACAGACACATGCTGGAGCTGTGGGCAGCTGGTTAACCAGGTCAACACGTGTTTAATGAGACCTATTTTACAATGGTCTTCCCTACTGCACTGATTCCAATGTAAATATGTAGCTCAGTCGGTGTGGGACTCACAACGCCACAGCCGTGTGTTTGTTTCCCACGGGAGGCTAGTGCAAAAACAATGCATCTAACATATTCATGCGCTTACTACACACTGCAAGTTGCTCTGGATGAGAGCATCTGCTAAATGAATTAAATATGTCATCTGTGGGATTATCCGGAGTGCATTACCTTTAAGTTTTTGAATCAATACTTAAACAAATATACATTAAGGGTCAGTAGATTTTAGTCTCCAACGTGACAGGGCTGTTTGTTCGAAGACGACGTATTGTAGTCGTAGTCATAAAGTGATTCCCTAAAACTCCCCAAATAGTTACAGGACGCTTTAAAAATGTATTAACTGATTTTGGTACATCTTCGGAACTACCCACAATGCAGTATGTTCAATGTCCTGAAGAGGACATTAAGCAGAGCAATTGTTATATGTTGGATTTGAATATGTTGTTTATATGTGCATCATCTATCATCAGAATTACTGTAAGACCTCAGTCAGCCATGAAATTCCAAGTTTGAAGGTGAGTGGATATTTGATGAGATGGGGCACAAATTGACAATGACACAGTATACACTTTCCAGGGGCCACTTTTGGCTCGACATTACTAGTTCTAAATCCAGTGGTCAAAAATCACGGACTGTATCTGTAACTGGTTCATGCAGCCATGAACTGTGCTGTTGTGTTCACTTTGTCCTGTGCTATTTGACACCTCTGGATCATTGGAATGGATCTACTTTGGACATCCCTATAAAATCACTGGAATGAACCTACTTTGGATTTGGAATTTACCTTCTTTGGACCTGCAGGCAAAGGACCTAACAGGACTCAAGAGAGAAAAGAGCAGGGAGCTCGCTAAGATGAGATCATGTTTTTTTTGGTAACTCGTGACAATGCAACATACACTAGGCTCGTTTCAGAATGTTGGTTTGCCAGTCATGTAGAAACTATGTAACAGGAACAGCCAGAAGGCAAGTTGGGAAGCAATATTTCCTTCTGATTTGTAACTGTAACTTCTTAAAGGATTTGCTTGTATTTTGGCTAACCGTTTAATGGAAAGTATCGGCTGTGAGGGCACACAATTTAATTCATACATTTGAAGATATTTCTGAATTTACAATGGTAGTGAACAGGCTGGCTGGGTTTCTTATCATGTTACACATTTAAATTCAGAATCAAGACATCTAAGAATCTTAAGAATTCTAATGAAATTATACAAGAACTCAAAAAAATAAAAAGTGTGTGACTTTGCATTGGGACATATAATGTGCACAGTACCGCAAATCCATGTTCCCTGTGGTAATGTCGAATGATATTCAATCCTTCATCAAATATACAGTAATTGAATAAGGCACTTGGCTCTGATTTGGAGCCTGAGGCTACAGAATTCACCCCACGGAATTCACAGAATATTCTTGTGAATTCAGGCAAGAGGACAACATTATACAAGTCCTCTATAGGGCCCTCAAACTAAATTTAAACTTGCCCCAAATTTGAGTCAGCGTGGGACCAAGTCGTTTTGCTGATTTGTGTCCTGCACTTTTTTAGTAACGTCAGAATTTCCAGTCGGGGATTGTCAGTATTGTCACTGAAAGCGCTCAGAGCAGAACTGGTCAAACGTGTGACTTAAGTACTGTGGAACCGGAACTAACTTTTTCGTTTGCATGAAAGAGCTGTTGTGGACCCACAGGTTTATGTATTATGCAGAATAACACAGTCACTGTTTTTCCTTTCATTTGTCTGCAGTTCCATTATGCATTATCTGTTTAATCAGTAACAGCTTTGACTAAAATCATGTTGAGTTATTCCACATATCTCTATTGAAAAAAAGAGCCATGAAAGCCAGTCAAACCTTTATTTTAGGACACATTGATGGCTATAATTTTTTTTTTTTTAGGCCAATCTTTTTTGTGTTGTATTTGCAGTTCTGAATATAATTAGGTAATCTTACAGACATTGATTCAGCTGTCATCTAACTTATTAAAAGAGCACCATTTGGCACTTTTCTTTGAGTAGAGCGCAGACTGTGCTTTAGAAGAAACATGCAGAAACCTTCTGGAAACTTCAAAATTACTCTTTTGGAAAATGTTGCACCTTGCACCATAGTTTTGCACTACAAAAATGTCTCTGAGAAACTGTTACCTGAAAACGTCTTGAAGAGTGTGCTGAAGCTCTTACCTAACTAACCGCTAATGTTACCAAACCCATAACCCATTGTTTCTGTGTCGATCTGTCATGAAAGAATCCCACATTCCATATAAAACTTAAAACAAACGTGATTTTCATGACCTATGTACAAAACCATGTGTGTAAAATAACATTCCTGTTGCTAGGTAGATGAAAATATGTGTTAGCAGGTTACTTTCCGTAAATCAGATCGTTTTTCTCACAGTTAACTCACAATTTCTGACTGGTCCTGTAATACTTATTCAGCTCATTAAATGTGTTACTTTAGAGCCAGGCAGAGCATGAAAGATGTTCACATTTCGATTAGTTTTGTGCGACCAGCCGCCACAATCAAGGAGCAGTTTGATGCCCTACACGTCCGGTTTGTTCTTGCCTGCCTACGCTCCTTCGACCTTCACATCTCAGGCCAGCTGATTAAAATGAAATCCTCCTCTTCATGGCTCTGGTCCTGGTTTAACCCGCCAACTCTTGTTTTATGTCAGGCAATTACAGTTTCTTGAGATATCAAAGTTAAACTGTATGTTAGTAATACTTGATACACTTTGTTATCCAGGACCATGTGTCTCTGGGAATCTCTTTTTGTGATGTTTGGAGGTTGTTGAAGGATGAAGGCCACTGAATAAAATGTACACGGAGGCACATACACAAGTGTTAGTTTTACTATCAAAGTGAAGACAGGCAATTTAGTACCATTAGAAAAAATCCCTAAACCTGCTAAAAAACATTAACTCTTAACTTAACCTCAATAACTGTATCTTTATGCTTAATGTTAACCTAACTCCTTTATCTAACCTTATTGCCTGAATTTAAACCTAATCCAATTCTAATCCCAAGTCTTCTTGTCAAAATTAGGACTGGATTAAGGGCTTTACTTTCCATGTTTTACCCTCTTGCAGGGATACAGACACGCGCGTGTTTATTAAGCTCTCTAAAGAGGGACACCAAAATTGAGTTCTTTAAAATAAACTTCCACTAACTCTAACCCTAAACCTTACATTTACCGTAAACCTTACCTTAACCTCAATAACCCTAACTCTAAACTTAACCTGCCCATAATGCCTAACCCTAATCCCAACTCCAATTGTAGCTTTTGCCCTGAACCCTAAAAAAAACATTTTCAAAGTGGGGATATCAGGAATACACACACACACACACACACACACACACACACACACACACAAATGACACATAAGGATGTTGGCATCTTTTCACAGCATTGTTCTCCACAGTGCCCTGCCCTTCTGAAGCCCCTGCCACACATTTTCCCACCGCTCCAGCCCTCTGCATCTCCTCTCCCTCTCTTAGCTCACAGCAGGCCCTTTCAGGAAGCCCCTCTCAGCCCCAAAGACTACCTCCCCCACCCAATGCCAGCCCACAACCTCCTGCATTGACCTCCTTCCCTGAGTGTTTCCCAAGGCCCAGCCAAGGAAGCCAGTGACGGATGCAGAACAGAGCTTGCCCCCCAGCACCTTCCCTAACCCTAATGACTACTGTACTCAAAGAACCTGAAAAAAAATTATTTCCACTCCCACCACGCCCTGGTAACAGGCACCCATGTAGTTTAATGTTCGATTCGGTTGCTTAGCTGATGCTTTTATCCAGAACAATTTACAGTACTGAGCGCACACATTTTCTTGCTCGACCAATCCTGGAAATCAAAACCACAACTCTGGCGCTTGCAAGCACCACCCTATAAATCAAGTAAGCATCAAAAAACAATTGGTGCTGTGGCCATTTTTTTTTTTTTGCCGTTGTCAAAGTTAACCCAAACGGGGAGGTCTACTGGTTCCCAGTCTGTTTAGAATTGGTGTCATGGTCTCACATAGGAAGAGGAGTTACAATGTGTTTTGTTTTGCATAGTGCTAACAAGGCTCTCCATTAGTCCCAGTGTAATAAATGGGGAACCATGGAGGAAATGAACCGTTACTTCCAGAACACTGCAATAAAATAACATACACAGCACTCGCGACAAGCAGACACAAGCACACAGAGGAACATGCCCACACCCACATACACACATTTAAACATGACGGATTCACACACACACACACACACACACACACACACACACACACACACACACACACACACACACACACACAC
>JACXGI010002531.1:22408-51554 GCA_016801175.1 Esox masquinongy | reverse complement strand
CACAAGCCTCTCTGACGTCTCTAGAGGTCGAGGAAGATAGAAACAGAGAGAGTGAGCTAAAGAGAGAGAAAGACAGGGAGAGATATGTGAGTGATTGGACAGAAAAACAGTAAAGGTCTTTCTGAAAAACAGTGAAGACCCTTCTGAAACATAATTCTCTCATAAGACACTGAGGCCTCACCATTCCTTGCACTCTGAAGAATGCACATGAAATAAATCATTTGCAGATGCTCTTATCCAGAGATACCTTTAGGGTAAACTGTGTTGTTCAAAGACAGAGCAACAGATTGGTCACATTGCTGGTTCGATCTCGCTATGCAGTTACTGGTCAGGTGCTCTAACTGCCAGGCTGTCTGCATTAACTGTAGGTATTGCAGGCTGCGTATGTCTTGAGAATAAATGGTTACATTGTGCCATGACATTGTTGTATGATTACGTTGAAATTAAGTTGATTTGATATCAAATATATTGCTGTTGATTGTTCACTGTTTTGTAAACATGTTAGCTCACGAATGACGAATACCAGGGAAATTAAAGTCATTGTAAACTGTCCATTGATTTTCAAATGTGTTGGAAACTATTTAATCTTTTTTTAGAGACTTTCAGCCTACGGTATTCAAATATTTGCCAGTACAGACGGAAGGACTTTTTAACGACATAGACTTTGAACGCTACATGATTGTGAGGATGCCATCTGTGGTCGAACAATAGGTCAGTATTTATGTCATAGATCATGGCCCATTCACTATGTCCATTTGGCTCTGCACATGCATTTAAGGTTTATTCTACTCTAACTGGAATACGAATGGAATGAGATTAAAAATGTGCCCTTGTTAAACTTTAGTCAAAATGATGAATGAGGCGCCCGGAATTGAATTTTCATATTTGGGCAGAAGTGTGTGATTATGTTTCTGTGATCCAGGTCTAAAAATACATGATTCTGTGATCCAGGTCTAACAATACATGTTTCTGTGATCCAGGTCTAACAATACATGATTCTGTGATCCAGGTCTAACAATACGTTTCTGTGATCCAGGTCTAACAATACATGATTCTATGATCCAGGTCTAACAATACATGTTTCTGTGATCCAGGTCTAACAATACATGATTCTGTGATCCAGGTCTAACAATACATGTTTCTGTGATCCAGGTCTAACAATACGTGATTCTGTGATCCAGGTTTAACAATACATGATTCTGTGATCCAGGTTTAACAATACATGTTTCTGTGATCCAAGTCTAACAATACATGGGGGCACCAGAATTCGCTCAAATATTCAGGGGGGACAGAATAATGTATAGACCAAATGGAAAAGGAATGTTACTTTGAAGTGACTAAACACAATCACAAATGCAGCCGCAAAGGTCACATTAGTTTGATTGCCAATTAGCAGTACATGTGTGATAGTCGTGAATGAGGTTTGACAATTAACACTGATATTTGAGTTTTCGAAGCAACATGAAGCAACTAACAGAGTGCTTAATCGTTGGTGCCCAAATTGCAGGTGCGTGGGGTGCATAGGTCACAAAAACAGCTGAATTATTCAATGTGTCAAGGAGAACCGTCTCAAAAATCATGACGGTGTGCCGAACATGGACAAATTGCTTCGGCATAGAGGAACAGTGGTCACAAGTTGAAACTGACTAAAATGGACAGATGGACACTTAACAGTATAGTTTCTCAATGTCCCAGAAGCAAAGCCTCAAAAATAACCGCAGAATGGTATAAGCACCGCTGTAACCCAGTCTCAACAAAAACTGTATGTTGTGAGCATCATAATGTTGAAACTTATGTCAGGGCTGCTATTCAGAAACCGCTTGCATCCAAGGCCAACATACAAAAAGAGCATAACTTGATGTAAGAAGAACAAAACCTGGACCCCTGAGCAATGGAAAAGTAATACATTCTGAAGAGTCATCTTTCACCCATTTTCTACACCGAAAGGCTTTACGCTTGGAGAGAGCGAGCGGATGCCTTTAGCCCAGAATGTCTTCTAACCACTGTTCAACATGGTGGGGGATTCATAACGGTATGGGCAGCCATCTTGCGGGAGTCATTGGGTCTGATGACAGCCAAGGCATATGAAGCCATTTTAAAGGACCAGGTGCACCTTATGGTGCAAACAATGTTCTGTCATGATGTTCCAATATTCCAGGATGATAACGCATCCATACACACTGTTAATCTCAATCAATCAATCAAATTTATTTATAAAGCCCTTTTTACATCAGCAGTTGTCGTAAAGTGCTTTTACAAAACACCCAGCCTGGAACCCCAAGGAGCAAGCAACAACAATGTTGAAGCACAGTGGCTAGGAAAAACTCCCTAAGAGGGGCTGAAATTTAGGAAGAAACCAGTCCTCTTCTGGCTATGCCTGGTGAACATTTTAAGAGCACAAGTTGTAATAATTAGTAAATGCATTTGGGTTGTGTTCAGAGTCTATAAATCCTAAACCAGGTCAGAAGCATGACCAGATGGACAAGGACAGGGACAACTGAGTGGAGTAGGGGGAGTGATTATCAGACTGGCAGTTGGAATTGTCAGGTATCGTCTTGATCTGCAACCCAGCCAGGAGGACTTCGGACAGTGGCAGCAACAAGTCTTTAGAGCCTGGTACTCGGGTGGTGTGGGCCAAGACCTCATGTCCTCCTAAGTTTGAATGGAGCAAGAGACAAGAACATTTAGAGAGTGCATTCCTTAGGTTCACAAGGTTTTACAGTGGAATACTGACCCCCCCCCCCGCCCACCCAACACATTAATATAGCCGCATAAAATCTTGGGGCTGAAACAGGGGGTCCAGTGACACTGTGGCCCTATCCGGGGGAGGCCCCGGACAGGGCCCAACAGGCAGGAAGTCAATCCACCCACATTGCCAAGCATCAACCAAAGGGACACCAACCAACCACAACCACTCTGAAATGAAGGCCGAGTATTGACATCTGAGGCAATTCAAGAGTGTTTTTATGAACACTGGGATGATGTCAAACATATTTCATGGCCTCCTCAATCACCAGATCTGAACATCATTGAACCTTTATGGGAAAGTCTGGAGATTTCCAACTCCTTTATCCCTCAAAGAAGTTTTTCTTCTTGAAGAATGGTGCAGTATCCCACTACACACAGTTCAGGACTTGTATGAGAGCATTCCAGGAAGGATTGGAGCTATCCTGAAGGCAAAGGGTGGCCCTGCTTCTTATTAGGTTTATGATATTAATGTATTGTTAAGTGTTTCCGTTATTTTGTCCACCACAAATCGGCCCACACTTGTTTTTTTAGCTTGTCCCCATAAGGAAAAAGGTTATTTCCAGGTAAGAAGTTATGTTTAGGGTAAAACTTACAAGTGGGTCCAGTATTACAATTGTGGTTGTATTTAGGTGAAGGCCTTAAAGGTTAGGGTTAGGTATTAGGGCTAGGTTAAGTTTAGGTATTAAGATTAGGTTTTTTGAGGTTAAGGTTAGGGTTAGTAAATAGGAAACATGGATTTCTGATTTTCTGGTCACCAAAAGGATAGAAAAAATATTAATGTATGTGTGTGTGTTTGTGTGTAAGCGTGTCTAGTTATTTGATTGCATGAATGATAACAAAGTGTTACAGTATTTGCACTCTAGTTACAGTTACATATCCGTAGGTACACACTTCGTCTGATGTAAAAAGAAAAATTTCAGAGCATTACACACCAACAGTACTAAAGGGCACTTTGGAAGGATGGAGTGCAATTAAACTGGGTGAGAATTCCCAGAGGAGTCAAAGGCTGTGACTCAGTCAGAAGCACTTTCCTCAGTTCCAAGTAGAGAAGAAGACAGGCTGCTAAATCATTCAGATCACCCGAGATCCAGAGCAGTATTAGATATAAGACTTTTGTCTAGATGCTCAGGATGTCTTTAGATGCTTTAAATTTTGTCTACACAGGGCAACGTGACTGCCCATTGTAATTGAATAGCCCCATGGGCGCACTGAAGTGTTTTGGATGGGATGAAGGCTTAAACATTGAAATAAGTAACTCACAAACGTAGAATCAAACAGGCAATGCAATTATTCGGTTGCATAAAACACCACCTGTCCTTTGGACATCGGGTAAATCCAACAGCATTTCTTGACTTTCTTGGTTGGAACTTCCCATATTGAGAGTTGACACATAAGGAACTACGTAAACTACATACATTTCAGGTGTGAAAAAAATTGCTCACTAACTTATGGTAAAACAAACAACCAAACAACATTCCTGGACCTTGGTGGTTGGGACTTTTCCATGTGGAGTATATTGGAACATCATCAGGGAGTTTACCACTTGGCAGACTCTCAAGGATCAACCTCATCCCTTGTGCCAGGAAAGGCTCCTCTTTGTTATTGCTGGCCTGGCTTGAGAGAGGCTCAATCAGAGGCCTTTTCTTCATAGTCTGTATCTTCGGGGCATCAGAGAAGGACTCCACAGCCCGTGCACACATTTCCTCCACTCCCTGAAACACCATAGGTCTCTTATCTCCAAAGAAAACACCTCCTGAGCACTGACCCCATGCTGACCCTTGAGATGGATGAAGGAATGAATGCAGGGAGGGATGTATAGAGGGAGGAAGGACTCAGACCCGCTCATTTGTTGGGAATTTGGCTTCCTATAAAACCCTCCTCTCTCCTCTATCTCCTCTCTCCTCTACATCCTCTTTTCTCTCTCTCTAGCTCAAATCTCCTCTCTCTACCTCCTCTCCCCTCCCTCTTCCTCCTCTCACCTCTCTCCACCTCTCCTTTCCTTCTCTCTGTGTTTGCATGGGAAGGACACACCCAATGTTGGTATTCCTTTCTGACAAGTCCAGGGCTGCAAGGTAAGACAATTAGTTAGGGAAATGAGAGTGGTAAGAGGCAGTCATGGGTTTTAAACCACAGAAGCCAAACCTATCCACCCAAAAGGAAAATAAAGTGTTTTGTTGACTACACTTGAAGGAGTTTTAGACAAGCAATATAGTATACGTGGATCACTCACTCACCTTAATCCTAACTTTAACCCAGTTGTGTGATACAGAGCCTTAACCCTAACCTTGAATCTAATTCCTAAAATATCATCCGTTTAATCTAGTTTGTAACACAGCATACGTTTCTGTAAATTCGTATGGCATGATACGATTTAGTAGCATTCGTGATACATGATAGTTTTCTGTACATTCCTAACATGTTATATGTTTAAGCAGCACATTGTAATGTACCCTAACGTCACGTAACACATCATGTCAATTTTTCTGCCACAGATTTACGTATACTAAGCTATGTATTCTTCTGAGACCAGTTTGAAGACAATGTAGTAATGACCAGTTTGGAGAGAAAATGTAGTAATGACATTTAATACGTATTTTTACAATACTTCACACATGAGTACAATATATCAATACATACATCATATTGTATATTTATGAACAATAAAACTACAAAAGCTTAATTAAACTGAGCAGTTTATTGTTATTCTCTGTAAAAAGCATTACACCTGGTAGAAACACCCAGTGTCCAGCCCATAATGATAAAAACCAATCACTAGCTACACTCCATCTCAACATAGGTCCCTAATTGCAGACGTCCGAAAATAATATTCATTCCTCAGTGTATAATCCTCAATAACAAAGCAAGTTAAAAATCCCTGGACATTTCGGCTGTTAGTTGGCACACACCAGTTCTATCTCAGCCTCCCCATATGAGGTGGACTGTCAATGCTCATCTAATTAGCGGTAACTGAGGAGCGTTGACTACCCTGTAGAATGATAATGTGGTCCTTCCAAAAACTCACACAAACACGCAGAGACTGTCTGAGGTTCTACTAACACTGAAGGTCCAGTCTGCATGGGCCTAGTGGCTGGCAGGGTGTGTGTGTGTTTGTTCCAAATGGCATCCTATTCCTTGTAGTGCACTACTTTTGACCATGGCCCAGGTAGAGAATAGGTTGCCAGTTGGGCTGCAGAGTTTGATCTGTCTCTCAGGCAGGCCAAGGAGATGGTGGGTCTACGTGCTAAGCCGAATGATTGTACTGAGCCGCGCCCCTTTGATGTTCGGCGCTGTTGTGCATGTAAATGTAATAGCATCAGTGTCTTATAGCTGGAGGAAGACATTTCAATGTGGGAAAAACAGCAATATTGACAGCAGAATACAACTGCATATTTCATTTAGTTAGGGAGCTCATTCAATTCAGAGCACTAAGTCTAGTATCAATTGGCCTCTGTAGGTATTACAAAGATTTAATTTGAAAATAAAACAGAATTGGCCTTTAATTAATTTCTGTAAATGGAATGTATAATACGTAGCAAAATAAATGGAGATAATTGCAAGATTGACTCATTTGCTGAGTCATGTGTTTTTTTAATAACAGGTCTTCAGAACAGACAGCTCCCACACCACCTCTGACAGAGAATACAGATGTAATGGAAGCAGGGAACTGTATCTCTAGGGACAGACCCCCCCCCCCCCCAGACACCCCCAATAATATTTTCCCCAGGGTAATGCTACCTAAACACAACCCACCGGCATTTCCAAAATAAGCCACAATTTAAAAAAAAGACAACATTTTATTACAGTGTGTTTGGCATGCATGTAAACAACTTATGATGACAAAACACATCAAACTCCTTCATGGTGTCTGACAAAGTTTATGTAAATCTTTAACAGTTAAAACGTGAAGTTGTCCCTTTACATATTGTGACAGCTGATAGTGACGTTGGTCTTTTTCTTGTTGCCCTCAATGATCACTATTTATGGAAAGAGTTGAGATAAACTGTCCCTGCTTGATAGCCTAACCGCTAATGTCAGTCTGTTTAGAGGCCCGTGAAGGGTTCTCCTTAAATTATACTCAAAATAAAACCTCACTATCAACACCATGAGTGACCAAAACCCTTCTTTGGGTTTTGTATATAACTAAACCCTCCGTGTTTATATTGACTATTAGTAGGTCAAATAAATCCTTTTGGGTGTAGTAATGGCTGCATTATTGTTAGAATGGATACAAACAAGGTACAAACTAAGTGAGGAACAACAATGATTAATACTCAGCAGTTAGTTAGCAACGCGGCCTTTTCCTTCATTCATTCAACCTCTAGTGTGTTCTCTGCCTAATCATAGCATCTATTAGTAACTGTTGTTTTACAGCTCTCCCATTCTTCATTCCCGAGTCACTCTATCACTCCTCTCATCCCTGAAATTATCACTCTTCAAAACTGAGATGGGCTCTTATCTCCTTGGAGATTGTCACTTCAGAGATTGTAGAGTCCCCAGAAACACAGGCTAACACACACACACGTGCGCACACTCGAGCGCACACACACACACACACACACACACACACACACACACTCACACACTCCCACACAAACATATACATTCCCACTCCAATACAACACAACCTTGTCATTGGAACGCAGTCCCTGCACTGCAATCCCACAGCTTTCAGGGGTGCCCACCTTGACTGAGTGATGCTGTTTGGATTACACTATAATTTTGGATATACTACTTTCCAGAAAATATGATATTAACTAAGTATAACTCACATAAAAAGTTATTTTTCTGTTCTGCCCAGCAACACAACTTTAGCTTTGCTTTTATCTGTCTTCCTGCTTAACAACAGCCCAGATGCAATTTTCTGATTGCAATCCTAACACGCCTATGATATGAATTACAAACTGGCAGGGGCAATGGAATAAAACTCAGCCAAACATCGGTTCAAACACAACATTATGTTTGGCTACACTTCATTCTGTAAATGCTCTATAGATAGTTGTATCATAAACAAACCATCCACAATGTGAGGCCATCTGTCAAAAAGTTTAAGCTGAAACAAACATGATTCTTGCAACAGGAAAATGATCCAAAACATGCAAATCTGCCACAGAATGACTCCAAAATAAGAAATGGCGTGTTATGGACTGGCCGAGTCAAGGCACATATCCCATCCTATGCAAATGCTGATTTGAAGCAGGCCGTGCACGCAAGAAAGCCCTGAAACATAATGCAGTTGAAGCTGTAGTTGATTTTAAGTGCATACATTTAGAATTAAGATAAAAACAATTTGTGATTTGTTAAATTAGATTATCCTTATCAATGACTGTGGTTGGAATTTAGCTCAAATAATGTTTTTCGCGTAACTGTGTACTATATATTTAAAATACTGTAACTTACATACAGTAGACGTAAAAACTTTGCTACATGACTTTTGGAGGGCTACTATAAGCTCTTTTTAGTGAATAATTTAACATAGCTATTCTTTGCCACATACGGTAAAACTGCGTCTTCAGTGCTGGATGTACTGTAGGAAATGTGCTTGTGCAACTTCAACTCCACCTCAGCTGCCAGCACAAAAGAGGACAAACCTGTTTAAATGTTTAGTCTTAATCTCCTCCCTGGGAATGCTTGCGAGAAGGGGGGTGAGCCATGGTTGGGGAGGAAAACCCCCGGTGTATGTACTGGTTATGGGTGTCGGGGACTACTTAGGCAGATGGACATAGCTTCCTCTGTCACTCCTACATCCCGTTTCCTCAAGTTTATCATCAGAGCGCCTCAGAGGAAGTGTTGGTGGACGCGAGCCACATCCGTCACCCTCTGCTGTGATGTACTTTACTCCCTCCTCCCTTTTCTCTTCCTGACTCGTCCTTCCTCTCTACAGATTGGATGGGGGCGGGGGGGGGGGTGCTCTTGGGGTGCTTTACATTACAAAATGCTTTCACGTAAAATGCAGTAAGTTGTTTTCCACTCCGCTTAGCAGAACTAATGTGACTGGACAGGTGCCAGCCCTATAGCGCCCCCTAGGTCATGCAATACTACCATCGCCGATCCTGTCTTTCCAGTGTGAGAAAATAAATATATTAGGGAGGAAAGGTGGAAAGATTTTTAAATTAAATGCAGTCCTGGTCAGTTTATGGCTGGAAGCAAGACTGCGTAGGGCTGGGTCCCTCTAGTAACGTCAGCAGCCATTGTCGGACAGGAAGTGTAGCACAAGGGACATCACACCCCCCCTGGATTTATTACTTAACGATTGCTTGGTTCCTACAGGCCAGCCTGGACACCCAGCAGGCCATTAAAAAAGCATTTATTCTCCCCTCAGAGGAACTGAGGGAAAAGAGGTTAGAAGACTTGCTTTGGCCTTATAACCTCGCACATGCAGGCACACGCAGAACCACCCAGAACAGGGACTCACTGTTCTCTCCTCCCAGCAGATGAGGAGTCAGACAGGACCACCATGTACAATACAGCAGAATGTGTGTTATAACAGAAAACTATATGATAGATTGGTGCAGTATTGTTCTCCCCACACAAGGGAGAGACAAGCAGTTAAAATGTATACATTGTCTTTACGGGGTTTGTGTGAAAAGCCACCCAGATTAAGGGCAGCATGCACCATTTTTAGATCAATGACATTCTAAAAGTGAGTGTATTCATAAAGAAAGTTGTTGCGCTACACCTCTCTGCCCGCTGTCTCTCAAAACAATAGAGGTGTGTGAAATACGGGACGTTGAATATTTTGATTGACAAATTACTTAAAGAGGGGTGGGTCTTGAGCCTTGTGGTGTCCTAAAATGTTTGCTGATAATCCCATAATCCCACTGAGGGTGTCACTGTTCAAATGAACAGTCGCGCGGCCAAGTTGACCTACAGACAGCTGACGCTGAGGCCCAGAGCTCAAGGAGAGCTGACCAGAGAGCGTGGAAGAGATGTACTGAAGCATGGAGGGACCAACCTAGGGTAGAGTCATTCTGACACTTGGTGATGATTGATGTCAGTATACTCTGTGCAGGTGGAAGCTATTCAGCCATGGGGTGAAAGACGAAGAACAACAGCAACAAAAAAAAACATGGTTCTAGTGATAGAGATCTCTTCTACAACGTTAGGGCCTATGGAGAGTTTTACGGATCAAAATGTCACGTGGCGATGACTCCACTCTCAGGGAGGCGTCTTGGGGGACAGTGGGAAATGCAAAAAACTGATGTACATTTCACACAGATGTACAATACTCCTTGTACATTCATTAAAATAGGACAAATATAAGCGCCCAATTATTGTAATGATAATAACAACAATTATGGTTATTTGCATTACCTGGTTCATTGATAGTATGAATAAAATACATGATTTGGCTTCTTCCTTGAGAGAGAAAATTTTACTTATCTTATTCACCAAATTGGGTATTGAATTTGAATTAGGAATTTGGCCATGTCTCAATGTTGTAGGGTTTGAAGACAGACGCAGGAAATACTGTGCGGGTTTTTATTTCTGAACTCAAAGCAGGTCAATATAACTGACTGGGCAAGCCCTAAGTAAAGTGAGGTGTAAAGCATCCAAAGTTAAATGAACACTGCTGGCTTATTGGTAAAACCCACTGAAATAATTATTATGACAAAAAATTTGGCCCATGCAGTTTTAACAAAAACAAATTAATTGCAGTAAACCATCTGTGTGTTTTGTTTAAAATAAATTACTGCTGGTACTTTTTTATTGATTTTATCAAATCAATCTAACACATTTATTTTATAAATCCCTTTTTACATCAGAAGTTGTCACAAAGTGCATTTACAGATGCCTAGCCTGAAACCCCAAAGAGCAAACAACAAGATTTGATGCCCAGTAGCTAGGAAAAACTCTCTAGTAGGGTAAAACTTAGGAAGAAACCTAGAGAGGAACCAGACTCTTCTGGCTGTGCCGAGCGAAGTTTATAAGAGCACAAGAATATAATTAATAGATGCATGTGGGCTGAGTCCAGAGTCTCTAAACAGAATCCAAGTCAGCGGCATGACAGGATGACTAAGGACAGGGCGAATAAGGACAGGGTGGACAAGGACAGGGTGAATAAGGACAGGGTGAATAAGGACAGGGTGGACAAGGACAGGGTGGACAAGGACAGGGTGGACAAGGACAGGGTGAATAAGGACAGGGTGGACAAGGACAGGGTGAATAAGGACAGGGTGAATAAGGACAGGGTGGACAAGGACAGGGCGAATAAGGACAGGGTGGACAAGGACAGGGTGGACAAGGACAGGGTGAATAAGGACAGGGTGAATAAGGACAGGGTGGACAAGGACAGGGTGAATAAGGTGGAGTGAGAGCACTGGCAGCAGGAATCATCAGGCAGCAACTTGATCTGTAATACAACCAGGAGGACTTTGGAAGGGCAGGTACTAGTCATTTGGGTGGGGTAGTCAGGAGGTAGTCCATATTTTAAATGTAGTATTTGCAGCATTCTGTAGTTATACTGCTCTCCAATTTATTTTTTTCTTGAGGGTGGTCAGTCTAAGGCTATTTTATCAGGGAAATAGGGAAATCTTTTTAATAATCAAAATCCCAACTTCAAAACTACAACATAGGCTACAGTTGGTATTGGATACTCACTGCCTGTATAACATTTCTGTCTGTTCAAAATGCATGAATTCATGATATGTTAAAACAGACCTTTTCTGTGGTTGGTAGTGCATATCTCCTCCTGTGAATAACCTTTCCAAACTTGTTCCAGGGAACCCCCTTCTTTACAGCAACTGCCCCCAGGTGAGTGATCCACGGCATGTGACAGTAAAATATGGTTGGTATTTGGCCTGTTGTGTTGCAACATTGTTACTGTGGGGTAAGCGAAGGCCTTAGCGGGAATTTATTGTTATTTTCTATTCTATTTTTGTTCCATTAATGTATTCAAATGGCAAAACGTTTTTTAATAGCATTTCTTCTGATGTGGGTCTTCTGCAATCTATTTCTCACTTTCCTAATGTTCCACCTAGTTAAGTTAACATTTAGACAGTTAATCGTAAGTTCCTCTGGATATGACTGCCTGCTAAACTCAAATGTAAACGTCAATGTCGATTCTATTCAACACTAGATTGTGTTCCATCCATTTGATTGGATTTTTTCATCCTGGTACTTTCCAGAGTACTTTCCAGAGTCCAGTGAATGAACGACCGCCTACATACCTGGGCAAACGCAGATGGGTCAGGCTCCTTTGTCAGCCTGGAGCCCAGGAGGGAGGGAACATTGGCGCTTTGTTGTCTGGGAACAACAGACAGGGTTAGCAGCAAAGATTCCGTGAATGGAAGGACACCTCATTTCTGGGACTGGTTCCTGTGACAGTTTGAATGGAGTTGACAGGAAAAATGACCTACTGTCCTGTATGCCTGTGTGTCATTAGATTCATGTGGTTCTGGTCTTCGTTAATTGACCATGTATTGTTGTATTGTTGACAGTTGGAGGCTCATGATCCAGATTGCAGCTGTGAACAAAACAATGTATTATATTGTGTATGGCTATTAGACTTCAGGGATGTTTATAGTAAAACACAGAACTACAGAGTTTCTCTTGCACAGATGGGAGAAGCGGCCAGAGGGAAAACCTCTCTGCAGCACTCCATCAACTTTATGGAAGAATTGCTAATCAAAAGCCACCCCCGAGTAAAAGACATGTGACATGCCACATGATTGACGAAAAAGATTCTCTGGTCTGATGAGACCAAAAAGTAATTATGAGGCCTGAATGTCAAGTGCTATGTCTGGCAAAAACAAGGTACCTCTCATAACCTGACTAATACAATCCCTACACAGAAGCATAGTGGTGGGAGCAACATGATATGGGGACACTTCTCAGTGGCAGGGACTGGGAGGACTGATGGATGGATAAACGGAGCAAATTACAGAGATGTCATTGAACAAAACCTGATCCAGAGGGCACAGGGCTTTAGACTGGGTGACGATTCATATTTCAGCACAAGAACCAACCAAAGCACACAGTCAAGACAATACTGGAGTGGCTTCAGGACAAGGCTAAGAATGTCCTTGAGTTGCCCAGCCAAAGCCTGGACTTGAAACCCATTAAACTTCTATGTGGAGACCTGAAGATGGCAGTTCACTGACAATCCCCATCCAATCTGATTGAGTATGAGAGGATCTGCAAGGCAGAATGGAAGAAACCTTATATACATTATTGTATGTTCTCTAAAATTAACAAGTTACACCATACACAAGCCACATATGATTATCCAGGCTTCTACTGTAGCTTTGCAGCATGGGAGATCTATGTGCAAGCAGATGTGTATTAGTTTCAGACTCAACTTTCTGTTTAACTACATTTACCTCAAGGCAGCAATTTCACAGCTCTTTTGGCTGATTAGATTTCAAATGTGCCGTCTGAAGTTTAGCACTTTCACACATTGGATCAGGTCACAGTTTTCTGCCCCAGCCATACGGTTTCTATGTGACTTCTGTTACTCTGTAATGTGTCCAGGACATTAAAAGGGAGTTAATTACTTTGATGAGAGTAGGGCCTGTAAATGGGTTATTTTTCTGTTAGTTAGAAACATGCCCTATCTTTAGGTGGTCATGGCCTCTCTTTCCTGGTTTGCCTCCCTCCCCTTCTGTCCACCTTTTTCTCCATTTCTATTGCTCTGTCTTCCATCATTTTTTTGTCTCCCACAGGAATCTTCACTCCTTTTGTAAAGTAGTCGTAATTCATTTGTTCCCAACATCTGTTGCCGTCCATAAAGGTCAGATAGATAAAAGATGCACGTTGGAGTTTGTTTTATTTCAGCCAGCAGTTGTCAATTTGAGCCCGAATATTCCCCAGCCTTTAACAGGCCGAAAACAAAGGCGCTTCTCCGTCAAAACCAGGGGACTGTCCGTGCTGGCCTGTCTCATGTGTATGCAGTATGCAGAATGTGATGAAAGTGTATGGGTTGTCACAAACCCCAGCCATGTTTTTGGATAAGCAACTGTTTCAATGCTGAGAACAGAGAGAGGCAGGGAGTCCATGCCTGAGTCCCCCCCACCAAACCCCAGGACCAGAGAATGAGAGCACAGTGGTGTGACCGTTTAACCTGGCTTAAACATCCGCACCCAATAGAAAACAGCCATTCACCTGTGTGAATTCAAGGCTGTGAACACTGTTCAGTATCTGAAAACTATTTCTCAGTATCTGTTACTTAGCAATTAAAGCGCACAATATTGTTATCTTGGCATAGAAGCTGTCTTAATGATTCAGTGTGTGTTTGCTGGTAGAAAGAAAACATGCATGGAATATACAAGTAGATGGGTTGAAAGGTCATTTCCCAGTTCTCCAGCCTGAGCAAAACAGACTCAGACTGAATCCACTAGGTTTTGCTTGTTGTTGGTCAACTAGCGTGAGTCTTGTTTTTTTGCAGCAAATTGGAGCAAAATGACAGACAGTTGAACATATTCTTCTGTACCAAAGGAAGCATAATTGGCCCATTATTGCATCCTGTCTTCAAAGAAGATAAATCTTTTCAGTTCTATTATATCACCTTTTACTTGGACAATGGGCAATATGTCCTTGTGGAAAAAAAGACATTTTGCACATTCAAAGTATATGGAAAATAAGGACATCGCATAGTATCTGTATTGTGAAGACAAATTAATCTGATCTAATGGCAAAACCTGTAGAAATAACATGGAGTCCTATATTTATTTATAAGGATTTTATTAGGAACTCCATTAGTTGACGCAAAAGCCATAGATGCCCTTCCTGGGATTGGTACAAAACATAAATCACGGCATATGAAGGAAAATGTGTACATTATCGTCAGGAGATAATTTCAGGTGATGGAAATGTGTTCTTCTGAGCGAGGAGAAGCTAGCAGATAATATGTCCTCTATTCATAATAGTGTCCTGTGAGTAGAGGTACTTTAAGGCCATTAGATATGTCTTGCAATCTGCGGCTGAAAGTAATTTTAGGAAGTAAAACAAAAATGAACCTTCCCCCGAATGGCATGTTATTGCTTATCATTATAATTTGAATATTTCTGTTATTTATTTAATATTGCGCATAATATGTAAGGTTTTTACAAACCATATTGAATCAACTGTAATAACAGTTAATGCCCGTCCTCTTCTAAACTGATGGCTAGAAGAATCCTAATGTAAACCCTATTTTCTATAAAATGCACAACTTTTGAACAGGTTCTCTAGGGCTCTTTTGACCAGGTTTCCTAGGGCTCTTTTGACCAGGTTCCCTAGAGCTCTGATCGAAATGAGCGCACTACAAAGGGAATAGCATTCCCTTTAGGATTAATATGATCATAAATCAGTTTGGAACAAGTGGGCCATTGACTGTTGTTTCAACGAATTCAGTACGGTTAGCAAAAATGTTTACATCAACACCTATTATGTGCAGTCACTAAATAAATAATGAAAATATTCCATTTATAAGGATAAACCACGACACGCTACATTATACAAGATATTTTAAATGTTAATTATGTTTGAAGTATTTTAAAATCCATAGGCAGGATGAAACAGCACTGCAGTTTAAATTTGAAAAGCGGCAAACGGCGTAAAAATACCACTGAATAAAACACTGCTCATGAAGAAAAAAAGATCTCCATTCATTCAAAACCCAGACATTTCAGCACCTACCTAATGGCTCTATCAAATCGTGATACTTCTGTAGGCGCACGATTGTGTCAGTTTAGTCATTGGTGATTAGGTCGATGGCGAGGACCACTTCGCCGCTTCCTGTTAATTGTAAAGGCATAAGTGTCCATGATTATTTTGTGAACTTATTTATTTTCACACAACAGATGACCTTTGACGACACAATCTCCATAGCTTGTCAACGTGATCCATCGGCATGGCTCCTCTGACATTTTCAGCTTCCGCTGATGCAATTCAGAAGGGGCAAGCAATGCACTTCAAAACGCTTTCATTGCTTCCGTTGTCCCTTTTAGTGAGTAATCGTCGTAGAGGAGGCCCCCCGACAACAGCCCCCCCCCACCCCCCCCACCTCCGCCAGCGTCGCCGTCACCACCATGCAAGACACAATTGCGTTTCCGTGGAGACAGAGGAGAGGGCACTTCACCCAGATAATACTTGCAGCTGTGCTGCGTGACGCCCAGAATGGTTGCCAGGGCAACCTATTGCTTTTACATTGGGCTACGTGTAAAACTGCAGAAAGACATTCAGGCTCTGTTTAATCCTGCCACTAAAATGTGTAATTTGTCCTGATCTTCACTGGATGTATTATTACATCTGTAAGATGTACAGATTGCAATAAAGCCAAAATGCATGTTTGACTTGATCATCTACCGTTGTAGAGAAAGCGGACAACTTTTGGACAAAGGGCGCATGTCAGAACCGGTCAAGAACAGGGTTGGTATGGCTCATAATAATATTCCTCAGATTCAACTCTTTTAAAACACTTTGGCAAGCAAAGACTGGTCTTTTAAGTCATTAGAATTCAGACTGACAGCCTGGGTGACTTGCACAATCAACATCCTCTCATTTGCATAATTTCTAACAGCTATTATTTCATTCTAAATGGGTTAGACGACTAGTGAAGCAGCATGAAACTCAGGGAGGACAGCAGTCATGCCACAGTGGATTCTTTAGGACCCCCTCAATCAGAGGCCCCATTTATACCTGCCTCTGACATGTCCGTCACCACGATCTTGCCCTGATTTTGACCTGATCTTTTCTTGTTTATGTTTATAAGATCTGATTAGAGTCCGATCACAACACAAATTCTACACCTGTCTAAGGATCTGGGTGGTATCACAACATGGACGAGACAAGGGCTAAAGATCCATATTAGTATCAGGTGTAAACGGTGCCTTGTTAACCCAATTGACCTATCCGACCCCTTTGCATCTCGTTCTAGGGTAATTTGTCGTGACATTCCCGAAAGTGATGTTCACATTGTGATTGTGCCCAGGTGTGAAGGGATGTGGACAACCAAAGCGTTTACATTTGGCCAGTTTCACAGTTCTGTCCTCTTAACCACACCCACAAGGTAGGCAACTAATTGTTTACAATTCCTTCAGAAAAAAGAAGATTGTGGTCTTCATCAGAAACTGGGAGCCTGTACCAGCCCAGTGGTCAGATGTCACTGTCCAACTGACATAACAAAATGCATTGAATTCAAGATATGAAGAGATATTGTCCTTTCTGAGAGAAAAGGGGACCCTGTGTTCCCACATTCAGTGACAGCGCAAAATAACACATTACATTATATATACAGCTCCGGAAAAAATTAATTGACCACTGCACCTTTTTCTTTCCTTTTAAGATTGTAGATCATGGGTAAGAGCTAAGTGACGACACATCACCCAAAGAACACCATCACTTTTGTAAAGTATGTTGGTGGCAACATCATGTTATGGGGATGTTTCTCATCATCAGGCACATGTCAGGAGAGAAACGAAAATATACAGAAAAGTTCTTAAGGAAAACATGCTGCCCTCTGCAAGAAAAATAAAACCGGGACAGAAGTTCAACTTACACTATGACAACGAGCAGAAGCACACAAACAAAGGAGCGTTCCAGAGAAAAAAAGGCCAGGTCAGAGCCTTGCCCTAAATCCAATCAAAAATGTGTGGCATAATATGTGGAATTCTGCCCATCAACACTACCCAAAGAACTTGACAGAAATTCAACAGATTGGTCAAAAAGAATGGTCCAACTTTCCTATTTGTACGTGTGACAAACGACTTGGTGTCTTATCTCGTAAGGTTGTAGATATATTCCAATCAAGATATTTTAGATTTATTTGTTTTTAGAATATTTAATTTCACAAAAAAACCAATCCCCTTCTACACACATGCAGTATGGTGTGTTGATGACTAAAAAGACAATCATTATTACATTTTTTAAGGGGGTGTAGATTTCATGTAAGCACTCTAGCTTTCTATATGCATTGAACGGGGCTACAGTACTGTCCAATACAAAGTAGGCTACTATACAAGGGAGTTGTAAGATATTTACATTCCCACTTCATTTGTTTAAAATAATCTCAAAATAAATAAAAAGACAACAACCTTTGTAAACATTCGGTAGACTAGACTTGCCCAGACTTGTTTGGAATAATCCTTTGCAGCATGAACTTTGTAGCTATTTAAACCTGTTTCTGTTTCTAAGCTACTGTATGCTTTATGGCCTAAGTGTCACTTTTGTTTATACAGTGCAGTCATTGTAGGCTGTACAAACATCCAGACACTCAGCTCTTTTGTTCCGGGACTTCTTTTCAAAGATGAGATATTTGTACAGCTGTGGGAAGGTAGAGGGTCTGGGTAATGTTACACATTGTCTTAAATAATTGGACAACAAACGTTGTCGGTAATGACGAGTATAAATCCGTTGAGCATAAAAGTCTGCTTTTTCTTGTCATTTTATACAGCATGTATCTTAAGGGAATGTTCAAAGCAGGTTGGAATAAGTTCCCTACTGGGAGAATCTGGTCATAATGCAGACACAGTGTTGAGATGAGAAACACATTTTATAACCCTACGTAAATGCTACAATTCTCACTTGGACACTGATCGCATTATCTTGACTGGACGACAACAATGTTACTGCAATGTAAGCACGGCCAATGAGGGGTGAGGACTGAGGCTGGGGGAGTGTCCTAATTAGTACACTGTAACTAGCATTCATTGCATACTGAGTGGGTGACATCCCTGACCTTTCTGCATTCCAACCTCCCAGATCAGCTGACTGGAACTCAATTCTGCTCTGTTCCCCTTGAACTTAGAGGTCGTCCAAAGCTGCCTGCTCAGCCGACTACGCTATGATGACATTTGTGGTGACCACGACGGAGATGGTCTTAGGGTAGAAAATCTGATATTAGCAAGTCACAGTGCCCCCGAACGAACCCTCCAAGGGGTGTAGATTCTTTAAGTGCCTATACATGGTGTGTTGGATTGGTTGACGTGAAGTAAACGCCCTGGGCGTAGTACGGTGTGCACTCCATTCCAGTCATTTCCCCCCCGGCCATTACCGAGCCATGTGCACCCTCCTACAGAGCCCTCCATTATCGCTCCAGTTTCAGCCAAGCTGCAAACACCAAGGGAATTTGAAATTCACAACTCCGGGACACTCTCAGAGGTACCCGTTTAGTGACGGCGTGTTGATCCACTGCAGATGTAAGGGGGTCGTCTCGGCGCTGTCGGGGGTGCGATGTCAACAACTCAAAACCTTTTGATATCCTCTCCTGGTGCACAGTTTATGTCACAACACAGAGAGGCTGCAAGAAGCAATGTCCTGTGGGACAGCAGATGGAGGGATATACAACCAGAACAGTACGCCCCCAGGCACTTGATGAACAGAAAATATTACATTTGTACACAACTAGCGATATGTTTACATTCATATTGTTTTTTTAATCTCTTTTCAAGATTTTTGCACTATGTCGCTCAAGGTGTTCTGTCAACTGCCCAGGCTGGTCCCAAAGTGCTCGGCGTCATTAGGAAACAGAACCCATACGTTCTGCTCAGGAGAGACCGGGAAATCCAATCAAACGGCTACGAAATGGAGCAGTGATGACAGTCGGTTTGCCGGGTGGTCTCGGGAGTAGCTTCCCTCAGTCGCATGTTTGTCTGCCTGACTTGCTCATTCACTATATTGACGTGTAAAATAATTTTAACCTCTGCAAGTCATATGTGAGTCTTCCCTCCAAGCAACGTTAGTGTTCTGATCCACTAAGTTTAATCTATCTCCGCCCCTTTGGGACCACCTCCAAGAGTTGTTGGGCTACAGATTAACGATTTGTCACGATGGTTTATTTGTCTACCTTTTGGTACATCACCCCTAGTGATAATTAGGTCCCCTCAGCAGTGGTTTCAGAGGTTCATAGCGTTCGCTAGGCTCTCAACTATGTGTTTAACAGATATCCTGGGTTGTGTTATGTACTGCAGAACTGTCGTGAGTTAAGGGCTGGGATTCACTTGTCATGCTTGGGTAAAACAGCCTCGCCTCCTCTGCTGTACAACGACCCTGTACATGTCACAAACCAGCATTCCTCTAAACATAGCAACAACCGTCACCCACAAAGCACTGTTACCATCGCCCCACAGTAGACGCGGCCCTTGCGTCACAAGGAAAACAATGATTTCAAGGTCTAAGAGCGAGTGACATAACCGATTGAAATGAGACCATCGCGGAGTGCTGACTGGCTGGCAATCTCGCCATGGCCACCACCGGCAGAGACTAAATTCAATGCAAACGCTCCAGGTGCCGGCTCAGTTAGAACAAGGACATGTTGTACATAACGTAGCACGGTTCTGGGGTTGAATTCAATCAGTAGTCGAAATACAGTTGAAAATGGGTGGCGAGCATACGTAGATTTACACTGAAGTATGTACTGTAAGTTGATATTGATCGGACCAGGTGTGCTGTAAGGGATCACAGTTGAAAGGCATCGAGGGAGTGCGATCTTTAATCCATGGAACACAGTGTGAAATGTCAGACTAAGAGCCCTGCTGTAATTTAGACTTCAGCAGTCCTGAACCGAAGAGGACGCACTGCCGCTAAGCTAAGTGCTCGGAATGTCCTTTTGTTGCCTGCGTCCTGGGGCATGATGGGAAGAGGACTGTCACCTGAAATGTCAAGGCCCACACCTCAGGTGGCTGAGGCACCTGCCGTTGTGGTGGACCGGTTCTCATGGTCCCTCCACGCATGAGCAAACACAGATGAGATACAGAAACACCAATGATATGAGCCGCTCGCTTTGTTCGGCCCGGACCTCAAAGCTGTGAGGAGAGACAAGTGTTTTGAAGATAACATGAGAAAGACCTTGATGGTCAGAAGGTGTTGTTTTCAGATGTTACAGCTAATATACTGGAAGGGTTTTAATCTCTCTCATTCCCTCCCCCAACCCTTATCTGTTCACCTTTCACTTTCTTTGTTTGAGCTTGTGTTCATATTTTTTCTTGTTCTCTCAGTGTGCAGTTTTTCTTTGTTGGCCTGACGACACTCATCTCATTATAATTTGAATATACATCAGTCCTTCTGTTACGCAGAGCTGTTCTGCTTTAGGGGGAGAATGTACTAAGTAGTGAAAACAGAGGTGCCTATAATTTTGACACTTCATTTTTTGAGAAATACAATGAAAATTTGAGAAGTGTGTTATTTTGAGAAGTGTGTTATTTTGGTGGATTCCATTGAATCTGTACTGAAATACAGTATATTTCACATGTTGGTAAATTACATTCCTTGGGATGTTTTTTTCACAGTTTTATCAAGCGTGCTGATGATTTTGGAGGTTACTGTTTGGTAGATGTTGTAAATTAATGTAAACTAGCAGTGTTATTGGCTGGCTGTAATGGCAACATAAAGAGATGTTACGCAACATTTAAAAACATTTAGCACAGCACATTCTATGTGTTGAGAAAAGTGGGTTGGAAGGTGAGTATGTAATATTACTATACACAACCGTAATGTAAACACCTACTCTCTCCGCTGGACACTTCACTTATAATTGGTCGAGTGCACAGCTGAAATGATTGGAAAAAACGTGTTTTAATTTGTACTTAATCTACTGTACATGAACTCTTACCTTATAAAATCATTATCAGGCTCAGTTTTATAATTCATTCAGATACTCTAAAATATATGGTTTGGAATAAATATAATCTGTCAGCAAATCTGGATTTTCACAATCACTAAAAGTGGTAGGATGTAATTTTGCTAAACTTTGTTTGGGAGCTGGTACTGTACTTCATTGTTTCCTCTCCCCCTATTTTGCGTGTTGGCTTCTCTGTCCAACAGTCAGCCATCTTGGCTTTGGTTTCTGCTATCTAGCCATCGCATGGACTTATTACCAAAGCCCAAACATGATGTTATCTGCTGAGGCTTCTCCCGTAAACCAAATGCCCAATAGTCCAATCAGACTCTGCTTTGGACTTTGGAGTTGTGCAGAGAGCAAGAGCTGGCATTGAAGTCTGTCCTGTTTCATCCAGCCTGTCCCTCTCCAAGGGACTGCCCAGTTTGTTTGCGTTAAACAATCTGCAGCAATTTTCTGCTCTCTCTTAAAGCATGGAACCCGCCCATTAAATGTAGTGATTAGACAAAGCTCCCATGGGGAAGAAAACACATTTGTGGATTACATGGTGGAAAGGAGTGAGTGAAGTATTTATGGCGGTTTCAGGGGGATGCAGGACTTTTAAGGTCAAGGAAAAAGCTACAACATGGGGCTGATAATGAAAATATTTTATAAATTGAGCTGTCAGGCTAGACTTCAGTTTGCTGAAGGTGTTCTCAGGCTTCTTGTAGCCTATGTCCAAATTGTTAATCTCATTTGCTTTTTTCCCCAAGGTTATATCCTTACCGTTGGTACATCTCTTTAAACACCTATTATTTTGTCAAGTTGACATTTTTCAAGATGAAATTCAAACACATAATTTCCACCCCTCGATCTGTTCCAGAAATAATAATAACACTTGTCGTGTCATGAATCATTAATGGCTGAAATGACGGTCCAAGGAGAAGGGTGTTCCATCTGGCCCAGAGACGTACACCTGCCGTCTGAAGGAAGCCCGGACAATGGGGCCCTCCCCTCCACTTCCCCTGGGCTGGGAAATGGAGTCAAGAGTCCTGGTCGTTCTGCTCCATGGCTTTCAGTGAGACCTCAGCACACAAACACACACTCATGAGCCTTAAAACTCAGACAGGCAGATGGGTAGACAGACACACACGTGCTCATAAAGGGTGTAATACATGTGCACAAAACCAATGGCAACAATGTGGTGCAGACCAATGCTATCCGCAACCAAAGCTTTCATTTTTCTTGGTGAAACCTGATAACAATGCCACGCTGCCGCATTTCAGACCGTTCAGTACCGTTAACAAACCAACCGCTGGTGATCTGATCAATCGATGTGCGATACAGGTGGTTATTCTGGATTGCGTGTGTGGGCCTGCATTAAGGATCAGACGCGATCGATCCCAGCTTTAGTATTTGCAAGAAAGCCAGCAGAGGAGCACTTTGGTGGAATACAGATCCCTCCTCGGCCCGGTGGAGTGACACTGTGTGTCTACATGCTAATTGGTCATTTGGAAACGGGTCACCGATTCAGGAAGTGGTAGAGGAGGAAAGCTGGACAGGATCCAAACGACATTCTGGTAAATAAATCTAGCTGGAGAGGGACAATGTAGTGACGATTCACTCGGCTGCTGGCATCCTTTTCCTAGGGAAGCCAAAGTGCAATCAGGAAGGGAAAATGAAAAGCACCCATCCCAAATGTATATGTGAAAAGACTGCTTGTGTGATGAAGTAACAGGTTGCTCATGTCATCCTTATTGATTTTGGGAATGAGTAGCACATTATTTTTTGCCATTAAGTTTATTACAATGCTGCTTTCAAGTGCCCAGATAATGTCTTAGTATCATCTCAGATGCTTAACAGGGGATAGTGCTAAAGATGTTATAGAAGAAAAGTTAGTATAAAAGTAAGAATTTTGTCAAGTCATAACCCAGTTAGGTTGTTGATTCTTCCTCTTTGTGGAATTATAAATACATAAGTAAGTCTATTTCACTCATATCATAATTCATTTCAAACTGTGATTTCTATGATAATTGTATATCATAGAAATCTGAAATCAGCGTACAGTTACTATAAAAGGTCACTTGTTCAAATCCCCTGCAGGCTAATATAAAGGAGATCAGCTGGTTACTGGGTTCTGCAGTTTTCGGGTTCAGTGTGAATTGTCGTAGATGTGCACACACTATATTTTACACTCTATCCTCACTTCAATAACAGCTCATGTCTAAAACTGCTTTGGTGTTTTCACATCTCAGAGCGGCGTTCAATTTGCAGTAAAGACCACTTTGTCAAATCAAACCAGACAGCAAACGGTTGAGTCCAGCCATTTTCCAAAACAAGCGTGGAAGGCATTGATGGCTCTTGCAGGGTCTCCCCAACAACTCTAATATTAATCTCTCAGTTCAAGTCTACTCAACAGCCCCTCATGTATTGAAATGGAGTTAATTCTATTTCTATGCCCTCGTGTAAAAACAGCAGCTAAGTCTCATCGTCTCATTTACCGACCTACAGTTATGCTGAACATCCTTCCGTAGTTCTCTGGAAAATCACCACAGACTGGCACTAAACTGACAGTTATTGTTGCAGGACTAGATGTCCGTGACCATTTCCAAGTTCTGTGCTTTTAGGCATACCTTCACGTCTTTTTCTCAATAGCTTATAACGGTCACATTTTGAACCAAACGTACTGTACCTTTCCGAGTGAAACACGACTGAGTATTAGTTAACTGTTTTTTTTTTTTTTTTAATATTTTAAAAATACTGCATCTGATGGAGTGATAATTTGTCACTGAGAACCATTGTGACCTCATGCATTTGCTTTTTGTAACTTTCCTGTGGAGTTTGTCACTGACACATTAATTGTGCACAAGATGCAGTTACCGTGCAATTGTAATTGGTTAAATGTCACTGGCTTCATCTTAACACAAGACCTGTGAGTCAGAAGTAGAGTAGCAAGCATAGAAAAAGGCACAGTCGCCTACAAAAAAAACAAATCATTGACACTAAACCCCCCAAATATAGATGAACAAAACACCCGTGTGGTGACCTTGTGCTTCATTCTAACCGACATGTTCACTCCCACTTCATCAACACACTGGCTTTGCTGTTATCCTGAGCTTCTCTGCGACTGAGTCAAAAAACTGGCGCATCATCACTTTGGCAGTCTCTCACACAAACTTTTGTTGGTGGTGAAGTAATCAGTGCATGGCCATTGGTCTTGTTCATTGGGCCTTCAACTGAGATTTCTAATGCTGGTCCAGAAATTCCCAACACTCCACTGGATGGACGGAGCCAGTGGGGAGGCAGGGAATCCACTCCACTGGATGGACAGAGCCAGTGGGGAGGCAGGGAATCCACTCCACTGGATGGACAGAGCCAGTGGGGAGGCAGAGAATCCACTCCACTGGATGGACAGAGCCAGTGGGGAGGCAGGGAATCCACTCCACTGGATGGACAGAGCCAGTGGGGAGGCAGGGAATCCACTCCACTGGATGGACAGAGCCAGTGGGGAGGCAGAGAATCCACTCCACTGGATGGACAGAGCCAGTGGGGAGGCAGAGAATCCAATGGGCCTGAAAAGACACAGCCACAGATGGACTCCACACTCTGTGCCTCAGAAAGCTCAGTGTGAAATGTTGTTAAGTGTGGGAGGCAAAGCGTTGTGCATTGTACGGACTTCTGTATTTGCTAAGTAAAATATTACACACACATGGACAGATGAAAACACACATACAAGCATAGCCATGCACACACTCACACAGATGGTTAGTATGCAGACACACACACGCATGTACAGGCTTGTCTTACTATCCTTGTCGGCAGGGTTGGCACCAGGAATAAGCGACATAAGCAGTGGCTTAGGGCCCCCGACCGCTAGGTGGCCTCCGACTGCTAGAGAGTCCCCGACTGATAGGGGAGAGGGGGTCCCAAATTAAATTTTGTTTGGGGCCCCAAAAAGCATTGAGCCGGCACTGCTTGTCGGGACCGAAAAAGTATACCTATTCAAAATCGGAATAATGTCTAACCTTAACTGCTAAGCCCTAACTCCTAGCCCCTAATTTCTAACTCCTAATTCCTAGCCCCTAAATCCTAACTCCTAAACCCTAACCCTAGCTCAAACCTTAATATGCTTTTATTATTAAACCTAATTGTTATTCCAAGCAAGTTGACTTTACAATTGTCATGTTTGACAAGATTTCACACCTGCAAAATTTTCCTGCATGCCTGCTTGGAATTGTTAGTTTTCATATTTGAACATTAGGTTGGTTGAGGTTCCCCAATGAACCAGTAACGGTTCATAGAGGAACCGTTATTGGTTCAATGAACAACTGGTTCCTTAGATGCTGTTTGTTGATTTTTTGTTTTGTTGCTATATAATAGTAGTGTAGCCTCATTCATTTCATATGCAGAGCTATAAAATAGGTTAAAAAAAGTAGAACATAGGTAAAAATATAGAAAATAGGTAAAAATATAGAACATTTGTTTAAAAAAAACGAAATGCCGGTAGTTGAATAGTTCATGCAATTACACCATGTAGCATTTGTCAGAAATACAGAGAATAAAAATAGAAAATTACAAAATTGTGCTGAAAAATGTAAGTAAACAGATCATTTCAGATTCCAAGTGTAATTACAAGATAGAAATGTACAGTATAAACCTCCCTGGTTGCAATTATACATTAAAAAATATCTCAAATTTAACCCCTCCCATAAGGAATGATTCCTGTTTTATTTTTTACACAGGGGTTGTGCATTCAAAATGGCCTCAGACGACATGAATGCCTTTGAACACTTTTGAAGTTGGAATCTTTCAACTATGACATTTGGGCAAAGATAGCAAATGTGGCTTGTTGTTGGTTAACTAACTTCCTTACACTGACAATGTGTCAAATCATAAACTGAATGGATCAGTCTAATTGAATTGTGACATTTTTGAGATTTTTTTTTTAGTTATTGTTTAAAATGTATTTTTTATTTGAACAATTTTACCTCAATTAAATGTTAAATTCCTATCATATTTTAAAGGTAAGATTAAGCTAACAAACAACAGTAGCATTTCTTTAACAGCATTTTTCTACTCATCTTTACAAATAGTCCAACAGTTCTGGAGTGTATTATGTAAGCTTTCCCAGGACCTTTTGCAGTGCCAGAGCAAAACATTTTAGGAGTTGTACATCATATATTTTACATGAAAATACCAGGTCAGTGCAAGTTCAAGTTCTGTATGAAATTGCCCCATGAGTTATTAAAGAGATAGTTGGGTCTGAATATTGTCAGGTAAACCAGCCTGTGGCTTAGTTAGAACATGTCAATTCCTCTGACCATTGTTTTAGAGCTATGAAACACAATGTGTTATTGATTTTTTACATTTCAGGTTTTCTGTATATCCTGATCCATTTTAACTTCGACTTTATTTAAATATGCTCTTAGCTCACCTGAGTTTCGTCCCCACCTTGGAACGTGCCCAGGCTTTTCTGCCATGCTGTTACATAGTGAAAACCCAATAACGGAATCTTATGTGTACATGCTCAATTAGCCCGTTAGTTTTACTGCTTCTAATCACACTGAACGGTAGATAATGCCACCTTTTGCACCTTTAAGCTATTTACCTATGTCTCAGTAGTTAAACTCTACCAAATGAGACCCAATTAATTTCCTAGCCTCAAATTTAAGGGGAATATGGAATACTGTAACTATAGCAACATCACATATTTGTTATACTATCTCCTAGCTGGTGGCTATTGGCAGCTAAATCCATGGGGCCATTTAGGTCAGGAACCACATTTTCGCACACCTAAGTACGTTTTCACATACCAAGAATTTGACTTGGTCTAATGCTACTGCTAGTGGTTAGACAGCGTGTAAAGAAAGAATGAACTGAACCTGCGAATGGTGAACATATCCCATGTATTCATTTACAGTAGAAGTGCAGCGCCATATGACAACTGACAGAAACCTTCCATGCTCCGTCCGGTCTGTTCTTGCTCTGAGCACTTGCTCTGATAGTGCATCTTAAGGCCTTCGGAATGTTCACCTGCTTAAAAGTGCACTCGCGTTGGCTAGCTAGAACTCTGACGCATGCTTAGGTGTTATGTATGCTTGCCACAAATTGAGCGGAAACCACTTAGTTCACCTGGTAGGCCTGTGTTGCTGGGCAGATTGTAGCTCTGCCTTCCTTCGCAAGACGTTCTGCTCCCCGATAGCAACTCGGATGTTAGGCGGTTTGAATGAGGCTGCTGTTCCTGTAATGATTCTGGTTAGGATATGTAAAGTGGATATAAAAAGTATACACACCCCTGTAAAAATGCCAGGTTCTTGTGATGTAAAGGAATGAGACAAAGATAAATCATGTCAGAACATTTTCCACCTTTAATGAGACCTATAACGTGAACAATTCAATTGAAAAACAAACTGAAATGTTTTAACCCTTGTGTCGCCTTAGAATTCTGCACCCCCCCCAGTGTCCTGCGGGTCAGATCGTCCCTTCTTGTGTACACCCACAGCTCCATCATGTCAGAAAGACCCGAGGGCAAGGGCACGGTGCGGGCTAACGGTGGGTCAGAGAGACCCGAGGGCTAGGGGAAGGCGCGGGCTAACGGTGGGTCAGAGAGACCCGAGGGCTAGGAGAAGGCGCGGGCTAACGGTGGGTCAGAGAGACCCGAGGGCTAAGGGAAGGCGCGGGCTAACGGTGGGTCACGGAGACCACTAAGGCAAGGGCATGGTGCGGGCTAACGGTGGGTCAGAGAGACCCGAGGGCTAGGGGAAGGCGCGGGCTAACGGTGGGTCACGGAGACCACTAAGGCAAGGGCACGGTGCGGGCTAACGGTGGGTCGCTCCGACCCAAAGACACTCTCACCTAACCGTGGAGCGGGACACACACCCCGCGTCCCGCAGGTCAGATCGTCCCTTCTTCTGTAAAACCCCAATCGGCACACGTGGGACAGTACCCGTGTGCGCAGCCTCTGCAGACGTATTTCTTACACCTGCTGCACACTGTGTGGGTTTTACAGTCCTTCTTTGGCGGGCAGCTCTGGCACCTCTTCCTCTTACTGGCAGAGGCCGAGGCAGGGGCAGGGGACTGAGCCGGGGCTTCGGGGCGATCGCGTGCTCTGGCGCTCTGCGCTGCTTTCACAAGCGCCGCGGACGCGTGTGTTCGCGGAATACGCTCCCTTCTTTCGATGAGCGGCGTGACCAGCGCCTTTCCCAGCTGCTCGAGGAACACCCTCCTCTTGTTCCGCTTACGGGTCATCCAGCCGGGGTTGAGCTCCCTCCATATCACGAAGGCGTTGTACGCGGAGACGTCGACGATGTTGTGGAAGACCACCAGGGGCCAGCGGGCCGTCATCCTTCTACAGCTGTACGTCCAGACCACCTTGTCTAGGTTGTCCACACCTCCTTTGTTGCGGTTGTAATCCAGGATGATCGCGGGTTTCCTGTCCTGGCGCTCGCTGACGTCCGCGTCCGTGTGCAGCGTGCTCAGCAGTACCACGTTCTTGTTTTTCTTGGGCATGTAGGACACTAGAGTCGCGCTCGGCGTGAAGGCGAACCTGGACGAGAAGACCTCTCTGCCCTTGGTCGCGAGCAGCGCGACCGAGAGCTCGGGCTTGTTCTTGCGAACCGTGCCCACCATCGTGATCTCCTTGGCCAGGAGCTGCCGTCCGAGTTCGTAGGAGGTGAAGAAATTGTCGCACGTCACGTTGTGCCCCCTGAGCCCCTCGGTCACATCGAGCACTACCCGCATGCCCTGGTTCTTCTCCGGCCCCCCGACGGTCGGCTTCCCGGTGTACACTTGTATCTTCCACGCGTAGCTGGATTTCGCGTCGCAGGCCACCCACGACTTGATCCCGTATTTCGCGGGCTTGCTGTGCATGTACTGGCGGAAAGGGCA